>JAVQJD010008775.1:0-21186 GCA_036023655.1 Nannoperca australis | reverse complement strand
ATATATATATATATATATATATATATATATATATATATATACTATAAAATAGTCTCACGCATACAAATAAGACTTGCCCTGCACACTGATGTGTGCACATGCTCAAAATGAACACATATGCATCATATAAGAAGCTTTCCATTTATCACACCAGAATGAAGTAAGACTTTTTATGACAGAACACTTTACACTGTATTAAAATGAAGATGGAGTATTTCAATTTAATAGGGTTTTTGGATTTCAGTGAGCAGCACAGAGCTCTTGTGCAGAGTGTGTGCTCCTTCATAATTTAATGCAATTTAATCTGTGCTTCCTCACAGGCAACATTAATGCAGTAACCTTTAATGCCATTATGGCCTATTTGTATGTTGTGTTCACAGTTGTTGGGTGTCATTTCTTTTTACAATGGCACTAGTATATTCTATATTCTAGCAAGATACTTGACCCTTGCCAAATAAAATAGTTGTCAGACCAGACAATTTTCCAAAACCTGAATATCTTGAGTGGTTTCAGGATCTCGTAATAGCTCTTTTTAGCTCTGTTTCTTGTTTACCTTTCTCCCCTCCAGTTCTCTATTCCTCTTAGGTCTTGCCAAGCATAACCTATAATCTTTGCAGTTCACCCTTCAGTCAATAACACAATGCAGCTCAAACTCTAAAATAACATTACATTAAATGAGGGGTAGTGCTCCCTTTATCTCAGCGTGAACTTTGATTTTAATGGACTGCAATGTTTAAAAAAGGAAAATTTAATACAGTGGAATATTTCTCAAAGAGCATGTTTGCCTTTTTGAAACTCTTACATTACAATACAGTTTCTAACATCTGGAATGTGGGATGTTGTGATTAAATTCTCAATGCTCTATACTCAATTATTTAACCAGTCATTTTGAATGTTAAATATGCTAATGAAATATCAAAACCTGTAGAAAGATTCAGCTTAAAAGACTATTTCCTGTGTAAATCATGCTGTGTGAGTGAGCTGACTTTGCCTTGGCTGTCAAAATCACTTAGAACTGTGGTCTTAATAAAGAACATGAGCTCTGGATTCAGCGCAGTGTTTCTTTCTTTTTTTGTCTGCTTATGTTCGAGGAGGAGCTGAAATGCATTACCTTTGTGTAATTTAGTTTAAGCTAGAATAGTCTCTGTTTGTCACTCTCTGAATTTGCTTCCAGTCAGGAACAAACAAATTAACACCAGGGTGACATAAAAGCCAACTAATAAACTCTCAAACACATATCCACCTCAACAGTCATCAAATTAGGCAGATTCATAATTGCTGAACAAAATGAGCAGTGTAGTAGTCAGACAGACATGTGCTGCAACACATTAGCAAGTATGTGCTTATGAGCATTCAGACTGTCTATGATGATGTTTGCTACTAAGCACATTAGTTACATGACTCATGTCTGCCTTTACTGTTGTTCAAGAAATGTATGCAGCACCAAATCTGCACATCCACCAGAAGAACACAGACTTTAGCGGAGACTTGCACCCAGTGAGATCACTCCTTGCATCTCCTGGCGTGTCCATCGCCGCTTGTTCACTCGGTGATGCAATGCCTGAATAGAGAAGGAAGGCGAGGCAGAGAGAGAGAGAGTCGACACGGTAACAGCGGCCCCTGCGGCGCACAATGAGGTTTATACGCCTCTGCCTTGTCTCGTAAGCATCACTCCGCCATTGGCCCTGGGGCAGAGTGCTCGCTGACACCTGTGTGCCGCCCACGCTTCTCAGTGGCGTTCCATTCACCCTCTCTTATGTTGACACCGGGACTCGCTGCTGCTGCTGCTGCCTGTAGACATGTCAGCATCTTTCCCTTCTCTCTCTCTCTCTCTTTCTATCTCTCTAGTCTGGATTAGATTTTTCATCATCTGAATATGAAAGGAATCAAAAGTAGCTTTGGCCCTGCTCAGTAGTACATGGTATTGCACTATGCATAATTGACTCTGAGTCTACTGAGTTCGCCTACTACTTGACTCATGAATACACAACTTATTTGCCTTCTCTGTTATCTTCAAGTCTCAATATCTATGTGCTCCCCCCACCTAATTATTGGATTTAAATAGAGTGCTTGTGCTCAAACTGTTTAGATTATTAGTCCTGATGGACATTCTTTACATACATTTCTCTATATGTTTCCGTCAGTCTGCCCTTGTCTGTGTACCTATCAGTATCTACTGTATCTAACCTTTCTGTCATCCTCTCTGTCTACATGTGGATACACCTTTATACTAATCTGCACACTTCATACACCTTTACACCCCCCTTGGCATTTCTCAGCAGCTTACAACCCTGAGGCAGAGCAACTTTGTAGGGAAGTGATAACATGTCAGTTTTGCCTCTTCCTGGCAATCACACCATGCAGCCCGGTGCTAGTTCCACACAGATTTCCACACCCCACTAACACTCAAATAACAACCCGAGGAAAACCAATAAATGGGTTAACCAGCTCTTCTCCAGTTTTACTAAAGCTTTAACCACCAAAACCTGAACGTTCCAAGAACACAGTGTTTTGAAATATAAAGGAAAATGCCCAGGATCTCTGCAGAAAGTCATTGGGCCTCATGCAAGAACTTCTTGTAACAAAATGCCTTATCAGTGTGATGTGGCACGGCTTGCCAATTTACTAGATTTATTTTCTATCCGTTTTTCTTTGTTTGTAGATTTAATGATTTTATTGGCATGTTTTGGCATGGCACTACAGTAAAGTGACTGCTCTGGAGCTATTTTTGTTTCTTTTTTAGGCAGTCAAAAAAATGGTTTGAGAGAGAAACTTTCCACACTTTTGCTTAAAAATCTAAAAGTTTTGCTTACAAATCTAAAAGTTTTAACATTACCTATTAGGATTTTCGCACCCCTTTGACTGCCTCACATAATGGATCACTTTGCTATAGAAATTTAACTTTATGTCAGTTCTACTTTCTTTTCTAACTCTTCTGTTCATGTGTTATGTTTTGTCTGCCGATTTCCATTTCCTTGAATCTCTGTAGTCTGATGTTCTCCGTCTTACTCTTGGGTAACATTTTAGTGAATGGATTTTTTGCACAAATGAAGCAGAACAAGTCACCAAATATAGCCATTTAGAGGTATCGATTAGGCTACTTGAGAAAAGAAAAGAGGTTTAGGATGACAGTACAAAGTTGTTCTTGCATGGGGCCCATTACCTTTGGCTGGATGGATTTGAGGTTTCAGTGTCTTATGTCACAATGTATGTGTGGCCTGGTAGTGATTGTGTCACTGAAAACACAGGTTCAAAAAGAAGTATTTTGGGGGCATTTTAGTCTTGATTGGAGGGTCTCTCGCTGGTGTGGTTGGTGCTTGCTTCCACCTCAACTTCACTCAGGCTCCACACTGAGGCCCAAATTAGTTTTTTCTGGCTGTAGTAACTCCCATGTATATCCCAGAAAACAGAAAACCCAGCTTCCAGCCTCACAAATGCTACACATGAGGCTGAGACAACTTGGCTTTCACATTTCATGGTGGACACATTTTAAGTATATGTAGAATCAGCAGAAACTGGAACTGACCAAATAAAGAAAATAAATCCAAAGGAATTATACCAGATGGTTCACATCATTGACCATTAGTCTGGTTTAAACAGTCTCACACCAGTTGAATCTGTGCTCAGCAACCTGTATTATAAACAGGGTTTGTGTGTGAATCTTGTATTAGTTTAACTACAGCCCCTTAGCAGCAAGAGAGTTGTTAGTGAGTGTTAAAAACAGTCTCATCTGGCCAATGACATCCCCGCTTCTGGGCTGTTAATCTCCAGAACCGACATTAGATTGCTGAAAAGTATATTAGAAGTGAAGGCACATATATTTAGTGACAACCATTGTGTCGCCCTTGGTTCCAGTGAATGGCACATTTATGTGACTGTTGTCGAGCTGTGCTGCACCTCACTGTGCTCACATTGTTCAGCTGCTTACCTCTGTTTTTTTTTTGTCAGCCTGTTCCTGAGCCAAACAGGTAATCTACTTATGTGAAGGCCACATTAATGAATTGGTTCCCATCACTGTGGAGCATGGTGTGGCTTCGTGCTCCAGGATGCCACAGAGACAGCCATTATTCAGTGACAGTCCTCCTAGAGGGAATTTAAAAGTCATTTAATATTATTCAAACAACACCTTATTTACATGTCAATAACAGCACTGTATTTGTAGTGAAAGGCTTTGTGAGCACATGCAGTTCAGTCATTTCATTGCAGCACTCAACAATATTATTTCTCAGGATGGCATGCTATATCATCGTCTGTCCAGGAGAATGGGTAGAATTTTCCAGAATTATTCTCAACTCAAGTTGTCCTTGAGGATGGTTTGTCTGCAGAAACAGTTACTGTAGCCTCCAGGATGGACATATTTTTTACTCATTGTCCTTAAGGAATGTAGTCTGCAGTGAGTACAGTGAGTTGTCCTTTTCTTTGCCCCTTTAAACTTTGAGTTTACATATTCTATAGTGACTGTTATAACTGACAACTATCTAAAAAGTTACTCACGGTGTTGTTTTACAGTGAGCTGCAAAGGGGGTGTGATTTATTGTCTATGTTTCTGTGTAAATTAAGTTTTTTCTACTCTTCATCTTCACCCTGGGACATTGGTTCAAACGTCCTTGCAGAGCCTATCACAACTGCAGTCTTACAAAGGAGAGCTGCTCTATAAAGATTGTAGAGACTATAAAGAAAGTTTGTTATAAACACGGACTGGAGGTGTCTTATCGCTTCCGGTCTATGTTTGTAACTCGGACAACCGAGATAGCATCTACTCCCAAAACCTTGTAACACTGACACTGACTGTATAATATAATCTGACTGGTGTGAGCATTACTCCCACGACATTGTCACATATTTCTTACTGCTGCTGTGAATAATAGTTAAAGTTTGAATAAAAACTGCAAAAGAAGGCATGCCGTCATGCATGCACAAACGCATGAACACACCCCTCGTCTGCAGAGATGAGAGAATAAGTGAGAAAGCAGTCGCAGTATCACAAGAGGGTGTCAGAGTGAGATGACATTATCAGCTTAAATCAGCCCTCACCGACACACCACCTAGACATGGTTCCCTGCTATTTATGGCAGCTGTAATTTCTGTGGAGAGTGGTGACAATCATATCTGCTGGATATGATTACCCACTTGTATGCCTGATAGTCAAGCATAGTCATTAGCTGCTTCAAAGTCTCACTTATCAGGGGAAAAACACTCAAATCTGTTCACAGAACAATTTGTGTTGCATTTACTTAAATCTTTTGTTTAGATATGATTTTTACATTTGATAATAACACAGTCGATCTGGCAGTTAGACTTTGGGTGAAAGGGTCTTTGCTCAAAGTTCTTCAAAGAACATCATACACAAAGAGTTTGATGAATTAATTAATATATAAGCAAGTAGAAAATCAGTTGTGGAATTTACACTCCTACCACCTTTTATCCATTTTTCTTTTCTGTTACACTTTGAAAGCAGATGGTCCTGGTCATCATTTAAGTGGCAATAAGACCAGCAGAGCAGCCCAGACATGCTTTACCCCAGCTCCTCCTGGTGAAAACCCCAGCACGCTCAGGAAGCTGAAAGATCTAATTCTTCCATGAGCAGGGTCTGACCCGCAGTTTCCTCCCAAGTCGGTCATTTCCAAACCCCCCCCAGAGGGAAGCAGTCATGATCCTCACTAAGAGCTCAACCTCAGCTGGTCCTTAATACAAAGGAGCAGCAGCTCAGTAGAGGTTTTCGTGAATCACTGAGCTCCTAGCTTTATAACGCAGAGTAAGATCGGCCACCCTTCAGACCTCATCTCAGCTGCATGAAAATCTGTCCTCATTCTCTCTCTACCCAAAGCTCGTGACCACAGTTGAGTCGAGGCAGAAGCAGAAGCTTAGCTCTCTCCTTACCGCCATGCTCCGATACAAAGCCAGCATTACTTGCAGCTGATGTACCTAACCCGTAGTCAGTGTTCTTATCCTCACAACTAAATGTTCATTGGATATCTGAAGATATTTGGCATCAGTCCAAGCAGTTCTGGATTATTTATTTATGTCATATTCTTTCCCCAAACTACTTTGTGCTACCGTAGAGGGATATAGTTTACTTATTAATTTAGCAGAGTGGAAATAATGTTCTGTAATGTTATCTGGAGACTTAAGTGAAGTTAAAGGGAATGGTGGTGAACTACCAAAAGAAGTCAAAATAAAACAAAACAATTTGAACAAGAAGTGGCTGTTTAACAGTTTCGTTGAGATGTTGAAAATTATTTATTTAAACTTTCATCTTATTCAAAGTAAAAAATCCTTGACAACAAGACTCTCAATCCAAACAGTGAGTTCTTAAGAGATAAAAGCAGAAAAAAAATCTATATATTCAGAATCACTACTACCCTTTGGCCGATAGTTCTTTCCAAGATATTATAAATTATCATAAAATGGTTACTTGCCAAACATTTACACAATCCCATTAATTAATATGTCCTCTGTATTGCATTTTTCCCGACTTGTATTCATTCCTAATATTTTTTTCTCATAATGCATGTAGAAATTGGATTTTGCAATCTCTGCCAGAATGTCAGGCAGCTTCATTAATCCCTCAAGTCTTAATACCATTTTGTGATTTGTGTTCTATGTCTTTCCAGGTTTTCGCCAGTTAGTGAGCTGGCTCCAATTGGCACACAAGTGGGGACTATACTAGCTGCTGCTCTGAATCAAACCATCTTCTACTCCATTGTTGAAGGAAATGAACTAGGTATGTGTTGCAGATCATGTACCATGCAGTCAGTTCAGCCTACTATTCACAAACTCCAAGTGAATGTTTTTTTTTAACTTAACAATGCAATTTTTTTCTACACAAAAGCAAATACACTTTTGCGCCAGTGTGTCAACTTTTACAGACAACTGCAGATGTCCAGTAACCATATTTCCAACACAGTAAAGAAAACGGCAAAAGAATATCTTCTCAGATCTTAAAATACTCCTGCAAGAAGCTCCCACATTATTTTGAGGGATTCTGTGGGATGCATGTCAAAATCATAGGTACTGTTTGTCCTGTCTTTTTCCAGAAGTAGAGAAGTATATTTTGAGATGCTTGCAGCTTCAGACTGCTTTTCTGAAGAGCATAATTATACCCTGGGAGAGAGAGCGAGCACAAGACAGGTGTGAGGTTAGCTCAGGTGTTTAAGCCAGAAGTTGGAGACGTACCTGTGAGCTGGAGAGAGAGTAGAGTATAGAAGGAGGCAAGGCTGTCCCCACATGCACCTCCAGTGCTCCTGCAGTGATCTATGTCTGTGTCATATGGAAACAGGGGCTAGAGTCACTTTTCTTTAGATACTCCTGGAGATTGCAGCCTCAAGACCTAATAAGAGTTCTATAAATCTACTTCCAGTCCCCTAGCAGTAATATTCTCAGGGAAAGCAAAAGCGTTCTGAAGTATGACCTTTTTACATAGCCAGAGAGAAGTTAGGATCTGTCCATGCCACTGAAAGGAGAAAAAAAAAGCTGCATGTATTTCTGCGATTTCCTTTGTCAGTGCTCCAACTTAACATTATTACCATTTTTGCCATAATTACTATCATTACACTGCAAAAAAAACCTTTTAAAATCCATAATTTAGGCAGTGTCCATTAGAATTCATGCTGGTTTTCTCTGATTTCCTTATTGTGCAAAGGCTGCACTTTTTCTCCTGTGCTGCCACTCACTTCAGAGTATTCATATAAATGTTTCTAGCAGATATGTGAAGGTTTTTAAATGCTTCGGCATCTCCATAAATGAGCTTGACATTGTTTCAGGTTCTAAGTATGAAAGGTACTAAAAAGGCTCTATTGATGTCTACGCTTAAGGACCAATTGTCCGTGAACAGGAAATAACCTGTGAAGGTGTATAAATGCATTCAATTGTTATACCTGCAGCGTACATTATGTAGTTAATAAAATGGGTTCCTAACTATGCAACTAACGAGTGCTTCCATTCATTCTGTTACTTATTACTTAGTTTACTCTTTTTTCCACTTTCATATGCCTTCTGCTTTTGTTTATTTCCAGGTCATTTTCGGGTGAACAACAGGACAGGCGTCATCTTCACAGCTAAACTTCTGGATTATGAAAACGTGACCAGCTATGTCCTCCGGGTCCAGGCAGACTCCATGGTGGTTGTCATGGCCAACCTGCGTGTGCCTTCTAAAAGTAAGTCAATAAATTGGTGAATGTGGAGGTTGAGTTGTGTCGTACGAAGTCGGGGATGAAATTATGTTTCGTACGATTCCAGGTGTTGCATTTATATTTAATTATAATCCCTCACTGTGACAGATTAAATACAGTTGTAGAAATTCTTTCACAGCCTATTTTTATCCAGCTCATTTATTTTCATGTTTACAACAAATATGTTGAGCTGTTTTGCATTATATGTTAGTACGTACATGTGGTTTAATAAAATGTCAAAAGTCACAGGAATTTAAAATTAATTAAATTAATATTCGCTGGAACCTCATAGGCATGCATCGGCAACATCAGATGTGCTGTTAATATGACAACAAGTGTACAGTCTAACACAGGAGCATCATGATCCTGGTTTATTTACAGTATTATAATGTATATAATTATTCACCTTTTACATAAAACATTCCTGATCCATTTGTATAATTGGTGAAAGGTTTGCTGCAGTCTCTCATTGGCTGTTCAGTTTCACTCTCCATTCAGCATCAAGCTCATTTTAAATTGACTAAGAATTCAGTGTGTTTGGTGGGGGGGTTTTGCCCAGCTGTACAGCTGCTTATCCAAAATCTTTTGAGTTTGTCCCATTCTATGTTTGGCCACTGTGGCATTTTCATGCAGTTGGGCTAAGGTACGATAATATAATTTCAGAAACTATATTGCAGTTCCAGCAAGAGAATTTGTGGAATTGCTTAATGCTTTTAAAATGTGGTTAATGTTTATTTACCCTGCGTTGCATCTGCAGATCGCCAGCTTGGTGTAGAACTTTTACTGCTAGACTGCTTCTTCTATGAAAAGTTGAAAGTGAACATGTCATACATGTATCAACAAATTTGACTCTCATCTTTCATATATATATATATGATGATATATGATTTATCTTTACCTTCAAAGCAGCACGTCGTAAATCCTTAAGAACGTTATGTCCAAATTTGTCGCAAGAGTCAACCAACAGAAAGAGCCCATTTGTTTTCATTTAGGCAGACCACCCTCAAAATGAGGCTGGGTGACAAAACATTAATCATAGCAATGTCTCAGTTAATGTAACACCTGTGTGTTCCCCTTCTTAAGGCCTCAGTTTGCTTGAAACAAACCAGAATGTTCAAAGTGTCAGCCACTCGAAGGCCAGGCTTAACACCTGCTGTCAAAGCCTCTTCCTGGCTGCATCCCATGCCTCCCTGATCTCGCTCCAAGAATTCATTGTCTTCCGCGTGTCTTTGTTGTCTGGGCACAATGAGTTGCACGTATGCAGATAATGGGGCATGTTTTCTCCTGTCAAAAGCATTTGTGATGGTGCACTCGGTTGTACATACAAAAACTGATGGAAGTATTTGAAGAGAGCTTGAAAGAGAAGTTTAAACGGCCTCATACCTGGCAAATAGCAGAGTAGTGCAGGCCTGATTATCAGATTCTCCGATTTCAGAGAGTTGCTTAAATTGTCAGCCGCACCTGCAGTCAGAAAGGAGGTTTAAGACACTGTTTGACCGTCTGAGAGGCACTTTGTTTGAAGCATACTGAGACCTTCAGACTGCACTCTTTGATGGCCATTCTTCAGCTGGAATATCATTAGCTTTGTTCATGGACATTTACTTACAAACGTTTTGTAAAATGATGAATGAAGTGCTAACAACAACAACAACTTGGGTTCATACCTCAACCTCAATCCATTTGAGCTACCTATGAATAATCAATGAGCTACTCTACCAGCCTCTCTCCTTCTTACACCGTCTGTCTCTCACATACTAATGACAGCAATTACAAGTACACAATACTCAGGCACACACACACACACACACACACTGATCTGATGGATGTAAAGTAGGGGACTTTCTCTCTCACAAGGGAGAGAGCTTCCCTGGCATCTCTTTTGGCAGACTGTAGAGAAACCATTTATTTTCTCACTTGTATTTTTGTATAATGCAGATCAGGGCTCCATCACAGGGAATATGTTTCTTCTCATTGATGACTCTTTATTGAGTTTAAATCATCAGAGCATTACTGAGCTGATTTGTCAGATAGATTTCTCTTAGCCCTGTTAGGACCAGTGTTACTGTATACCTATGACCAACACACATGCTTCTGTACTCGGACATTCATATGCACATTCACATATATAATAATCCTGAGCAAAGGTTTAGTCAAACATGTTTTAGAAATGATAAAACACTCTTAAGGACACTCAAGCTTACTTCACCTTAGCAGCAATACCTCCTCCTAATGGACCTGCTTCTTTCAATCATCTTTATGATGAGTGTGAGAGAGGAGAGAGGTACTGTATTTATGTTTTGGTGTCCTGATACTACGAGGATGGAATATAGCTACTTTCTACAAAGAGAGAGAAACTCTGCCAGCCTCTTTTCCTTCCTCTATGTCTCAAGCTACAGATTTTGTGCCTCTAATTTGATGTGCTGTGTGTTTGTTTGTTCAATTCCCCTGGTGCATCCTTAGCTCCAATGCCATATGACTTTACATTTTGCCACCAGAAGAAAAATGGTCCTTGACACTGCATATTTTTTACCTAAACTGCAGTGTTGGAAGGATTTTGCGCTGTACATATTTATGCTGTACATTGCACACTGTAGGCTGTAACTGTGACAAATTAGGAGGACAAATGTTTATGCTGAGGGTGTGTGTGTTTTCCCTTTAAAGGGACAGGATGAATATTTCAAAAGCCTCCCAAAAAGGGAAGTTAACCTGCAAATTTAGTATTAAAAATACCACATTTTCTGCCTCATTTACCCATTTCTTTGCTGCTTGATTAGTGGATGTCCTTTAAGTTATTATTCCCAGAAATGTGCAAACTGCTTGCCAGTTAAACTTTTAGAGCATTTTATTGATGGTATTGTCATGAACCAAGTTGTGGGGAAAACAAACTTCATAAGAAAGAATTATGCAAGGTAGACCTCATTAAAAAATAATGGCTTAGAAAGCATTTCATCATCACTTTTATTATTTCACAGAGCCATATGTGACTGTGAGTGTGAGTGTTATCACTATTTGGTTGGTAAACAGAATGCAAACTGGCACAGTTGTTTTCCTGATCTACTTATCGGGGGCAGTGAGAGAGAATTCATCAACATCCTCCAGAATCAACATATTTGCTATAATCAAAACAAAATTAACCTCCTCATTATTGACTCAAAGTTGTCATCTTCACTAATATAGCTTCTCACACTTTATCATCACACAGGGTTGAGTTAGGACTAAGGAAACATGTTTCTCTTTCCAACATGCACTTACAAATCCACTTCAAATAGTTACTGAAGTGCAGCTGAGAAATGCTTCTAAACGAAGAAAGGTTTTCCTAAACTCACTCTGTCCATATTTGGACAGTAGTGTTTCTGTTTGCAGTGAATATTTCCACATAAACTATTTTCGGTCAGATTTCAAAAGCTAGGTGAATCTTATTCCTCAATTTCATGATAAATAAAACTGATTTCAAAATTGGTCAAACCACCCGTCCTCTAATGATGAAAAAGAAAATACATAAGAATTACTTCATTTAAAATTGGTATGTTGCAGTGACTAACTTGCAAAATGTTCTGGGAAATGATTTCAAGCTCTCTTTTGAAGTTGTGGACTAGCTGATGACCATGAAAAAATTAAACTGACGTGACAATTTTGAGGCTAAATTATACAACATTCGATCAACGCCAGTTTGGATGACTTCTGAGATGTGTTTATTCAACAGCTAGTGATGATGCAAACGTTCTCGACGTGTGTGTCCCAATTCTCTTTTTGTGAGGGTGCAGCAAGCTAAATACTTTGTTTGCTAGTTGTTTTTTGTTTCACGTGAACTGACAAAAGGGTCGCTAGGTCTTATACTATGCTAGATACATACTAGATCTGTATTTATAAGTGACACGACTTGATTTGCCATTTGCTTTTTGCAGCCAACACAGCCAAGGTGTTCATTGACGTGCAGGATGAAAATGACCACCCTCCCGTCTTCTCCAGGACGCTCTACATAGGTGGCGTGGCGGAGGACGCGAAGATCTTCAGCTCTGTGCTCAAGATAGTGGTAAGAAAACATCAGCTCTTTTTGTATCAGCATACACAAAACAGGCTGAACCTAAAGTCGCTGTTTCCACTCCCGGTTCTTCAACACTCACCCCGCAGACATGATGGAAAAATTAATCCAAGCTGCTCTCTGCGGCACAGTTTCCTCTCCTATCGCTCGCTACATCTCCGCTACATCTCTTCCTCAATATCACTCTCCCCACTGTCCACCTTGTCCACAAGCAGGTGGGATCATAGTGAGCCCATACAACCAGTATAGTGTAATCCTAGTATGTTCACAGAAGCATGGCTGGACATCCTGTCTGATTATTGGCCTGCTGTGCCACTTTCACTTTGTCATCCTGTGTACCCCACTGTATGTCTATTTTCCGTATGCTTGGGTGGGTGTTAGTATATACTTAGGCTTGGGTTTGTGTGCAAAATCCTGGAGAACCATTGCATGCAGTGCCTATTTTGAATGTCAACAAATACAGTTGACATACAGTCATCCATTTAAATATGAATGGCATGACCTCTCATTTCAAAATCCTATTTTTTATCCCCCTCATTATTATTGTGTCAGGTTTATTTTTTACTAGTTTTCTGTTCTCCTACTGTCTAGCCACCAAGTCCAGATGGGAGAATTTCTGATCTAATAGAAATATTAATACATTCCTCTGAGTCGCATTCAGTTATTACTCAAAGCAATGTGCTTAACTAGTGGGTTTCACCTTTTAGGCTATATACAAGCTGCCCTACCTTCTTTGTGAAGGTTGTTGGGGCTTTATGTAGCCTGAATGGAATACCTGCATACACTTCTCAGGGTTGAAAAAGCGTGCTGCTCAACTTGTTTTTCAGGTAAAAAATATTTTCACTAATTTCACTAAGGAGTTAATATTCTCCTAACGAACAATTGAACATTAGTAAAAGACAAGATCGTAACGGACAGAGCTCTCTGTAGTAAAAATAGCCTTTTATATATTCTCACAACTCTAGAATTATCCACTAGTGTATGTGTAAATGATGAATGAATTGTAAAGTCATTTTTATTTGTGTAGTGACCATCGTGGTGGTTATTTTACAAGTCAGTAAAGACTGTTAATAACCCAAAAATATCAATAAAAGGCCCGACTTCCAGAGCCTTCGGCCCCAAAAGGAATTATGTTACCCTTGGCCTTGAGGTTTGACAGGGACATCCATTTAGCCCTGGTCAGATGACCTTCAAGTCCTGCTTCTACAGTTGAGGTGTTAAGAGTTCACAAATGTAGCTTGACTGTAGAGAGTCTTATGTGTGATCAACAGAATCTTGAGTTCTATGTTCTGTATTTGTACTCTGAAGTGAAGGAAAGAAAGGGGCAGATCTGAAGTTTTATATATGAGCTTTGTTGCTGTATATTGCAAAAAAAAAAACTAAATTCCTAAATTGGGATATATCAATAATCTGGGTTGTAGGCAGACGTTAACAAGCTGCCATTACTGCAATGGCATCTAGTGAGTTTAGAGGTACAAAATTCACTTGTAAACCCATACAAAAATACTTTTTTACTGTTTAGTTTTCACCGTAACAATTGTTACCTATTCCTAATTTTCGTTAGATTTTTGACTTTCATCTGATTGATATTCAAGAAATCATGGATTAAAAGTTTGTTCATTTATTTGTTTATCATAAACTTGCAAGCCAATGTCGGTCAGGTTTAATTAATTTAATTACATTTCAATATCAGTGAAAATGCATTTCAGTTCAACAGTAATGGCTAAAGAGCATAACACATACTTCATCAGCCGGCGGATTAGATTACAGCTGGGAGTGTATATATAGGTGTTATAGTGTGTTTTTCACTTTTTTAATTCCCCAGAACACGACTTAGTGTAGGCTGATGTGATACTATCAGTGCTAATAATCAGGACTTCTATTTTGTTGCAATTTAGCTGAAGGAAATCCATGACCGTCTAATCTTTAATTTGAGATAAACACTCTTGTAGGTGAGCTAACCTGCACCTTCAACTTGATTTTGTGCCATCCACTAAACAGTAAAAATCCTTCCAAGTGGAAACATATAAAAGGAAATAAGGCTGATGTGAACTGTGTGTCACTCGTTAGTGGTCACAACATAGCACAGACTACCAAATACTTACAGTGTATTATGGGTTTTAATAACACCTTTTCAAATAGTTTGGACACGAAATAGGGTCGAACTGTAGCCAGTTTAAATTAAACTTGGAAGTGGCCTGAAACATGGGAGCTATTTACAGTATAATGGACACTGGACAAAGGCCCAATGATGTCTAGAGAATGTTTAAGAAAAGAGATGAAATATATAGTTTGTATGTTGAGTACAAAGGTTATTAAGGGAGATTCATACAAAAGTATTTCAGACTTTCCGGCAGATGTGAAAATCCACAAAAATCTGCAAACGATACAGAGGAGGGAGCTTACACTGATCTTATATCACTGTCCTTATTAATAAAATAGGCAAGACATTTGTTGGTGTCTAAAAAAAAAAAAAAAATGGAATACTAGAGGCAGCCAAGGATTATATTAATTCCATTGATGGTCTCAAATAAAACTCTGGGGTTGGTATTACTGCGGGAACCGAGCTTATCCTTAATCTTTATGTTATAACTTTAAAAAAAGCTTTTGGAGGACACAGAAACATGCCTCAAGGACTTGGCAAAGCTACGTGAATCATTCTTTACTGCACTTCACAACTCTAAACACGGGGTTAGCATATATTTACAAGACAGATGACGGCACTTGAAGAGATGCAGACATTAGAACATTTAAAAAAGGATAGTATAGGCATTATTTCAACACTACCACACTGGCTTTATCTTTATCTTATTCTTATATTCTATATATAAAGATAGAATGTGTTGTCTTAAGACCTGAACCGTTCACTAACTCGGTTGTGTTAGAGCTCAGTTTCGATATTTGAATAGTATGACCTTCATTTGAACCAATAGAATTCTTAGGTCTTTATTTTGACCATTAGTGTCACAATCTGCAATGCAAACGGCGGGTAGCTCTATCCCCAATATTGATTGGCATGTCGTTTGACACAGGGACTAATAAGTCAATGTCATTAATGTTTCCTGATGGGGTTCACAAAAGTAATTAAAAAAAAACTCATGCATGACAAGATAAGAATGAAGTCTATAAATATAGTAGCAAATTAAAATACATTTCACAAAAGTAGTAGAAATTCCACCCCCATGAATTCAGAGTGGGCGAAACCCAATTTCGGATCAGGTTGTTGAAATTGTTATAGTGTCTTGTTCATGATGAAATTATTTGAAAATAATAGCTGATTAACCAGGCTCCTCCAAGTCCTCTAAATGTGTAAAACCCATCTCATGTAGGCTCAGATGTAGCACTGAATAGAATATATTCCATTGAACATTGTGCAGTGGCTGCAACCACTCGGCCAATTCTGAATCTCTTTTCTGTCTTTCCTTTAACTTGGAATAGACACCAAAGTGTAAATTATGGGTCAAGTGCTATCTATAATTTCTCCGGGGCCAAGGCCTCTTTGGACTATGGCTAGTGTGAGCCGTTTGTACATGACTTAATTAGTAATGAAATTGAGCACCCCCTTCCCTAGAGATAATCATTAGAAATGTGGTCAACATTTGGCATATTCTGACACTTTTGACCTTCTGCTATTTCTCTCCAAGCCTAAAATAGTATTGTCACATAATGTAGTCACAAATGGTCTCAAGTAGTAACTGGCAGACATTTTTATGTGAGCAAATAAACTCTGCTGTGCCACACAGATTTGCCTTATTTGCTGCTAAATTCTTATTTCCGTGGAGTGGAAAAGTTTAATGAAAGATATGTCATTAACATGGTAGAAGGACTTGACCCTGTTTTTTAATCCGTAAGTAATTTGATTCATGAGTAGCCGAATGACATGCTTGGCCCCTTGTTTTAAACATAATGAACAGCTGAACATCATAAAAGAGATACTTTAAGTTTATTCCTCTTGTGTTCTGAATGATTTTTTTATGTAAACTATCGAATCCATACATTTCCCGCTTGCTGTCTTGCAAACAAACCTTACTCAGTGACAGTTTTCCCCCCAAGGTCCATAACCTCTTTTAAAAGGTTTGCCCTACATACATAATACTGGTGCATATATTTGGTAAATTTGTCTTTACCCAATGAATATATCTCACTCTGTTGATTTATGCAGCGCATACACTGGGACCTTGCAACCCCCCCCCCCCTGGCCTGCCAAAAGCTGGGGGGAAAAAAGGAATTGCTCCTGTTTATCAGTGTCACTTGCTATAGACAAGCACTTAAAAAAATTGATGCCTGTGTCTAATCTCAGTGGCCAGTTTGAACTTGTACTTCAGAGGTTGAGGATTCTGTGGTTTTGTCTACAATGACATAAAGTGCAGCTTCCGATCAGATTATGTTTACGATTTATGATCCTTTAAAGAAATGGTATTAAGACTAGCCCAAGAGATTTCCCAATTTAAAGCAGCTATAATAGATTTTTTTATAATAACAATGTATCACATGACAATGTCAAATGTGAGAGGCGTCGATCGTAGTGACTATTATAACCCGAATTTGCAGCTCCCCTCTGCTTTACAGAGCTTTATAGTGAGTTTCAGCCCATTGTTTAGAAGTTCCAGACAGCAAATATACTGTTTTGGTTCACTCTCACCACTCTCATGGCATCTTCTCCTAATGTTTTTAGCATAAAAACTCTAAAAACACACTGTACACTACCTGGTCTGCACCAAACGGCTGATAGACACAGTTAGCAAATAGCTGGTGGAGCATTCAGCAGCTAAAGAGCCAGATAGTTCCCTCAGGAGTTGGTAGAGACCAAAAACAGAGCAAAAAGAAGAGGAAATATTGTACTCACTCATATTGTACAATATTAAATAAACTCCAAATCAATGACAGTGTTTTTCCGCAACTGCTGGATGTGCAAATAAGCCATTTCAATTTAAGGTGTTGATGTGTCAATTTAGTGTTCACATACTGCCTCCAAGTGGTCAATTTAATGAAACAAAACAATTTCACATGCATTATTTAAAAAAAAATGTAAATATAGGAAACCTTGCCTCTTCTCTAGCCCTTTTATAATGGGCAACAATGGATAAAGGTGCAGCAGCATGAATAAAACCACTTCTTATGAACGTATGAGCCTCCAGCTGCTTCTCTTTCCCCTCTCATCAGCTACTGTTACAGAACATCTGCATGGAAAAGAATAATGAGCAAATATCTCCACCAGTAGGAGTACATCACTTAAAACCTTCACGCTCTCACTTCTTGTTTCAGTTTGCTGTGATCAATGATTTGTTAATGGATAATGTGCCCAACTGTCAGTGGTTCCTTCTCCACCTGACTGTAGTTTCACATAATGTTATACTGGCTGTCCATTGGTAGATTTGACATTATCAGTGTCATCAGACAACACAACTTAACACCATGACAACAAACCCATGGATCCATTAAAGGAATTGCTGCCCTCAAGTAAAAAAAAAAAACAGCGTTAACCTTCAGTTCTATAACCAGACAGCTCTGATGGTCTGTAGTTATGAGAAACTACACCACGGGGGAGTTCTGGGGGGAAATCGACACTGAATCGCACAAGGCAGAAAACCACGTCTGCAGTGTTTTCTGTTTAGACTTTCAAGCTTATTGCTCCTTCGGCCCAATTCACTGATGTCACAGCAGGTGTTTTCTATTGGCTGCCAAAGACAACATATCCCCTGTGATAGCACTGATTGGGAAGTGGCCAGAAGTGCAATATGCTGGGATCTAAACAGCCACCATCATGGTCAAGAGCCCAAGCAATGGTTGGCTGGCTCAGGCTGTTTTGAAATCTCAAGTCTCAAAATACAAATTCTAAGAACATGTTTTTTAAATTATTATTACTATTTTAAGTATAACACGTCTATTTTTGTCCTGTCAAACTTTGTATGCATGTGCTACATGTGTGTGTTATAGGCCACTGATAAGGACACTGGGAATTACAGTAAGATGGCATATCGCCTGATTATCCCACCCGCACCAGAGGGCCAGGACAGCTTTGTCATCGAGGCCTACACAGGTGTTATCAAGACGGCCATCATGTTTCGAAACATGCGCAGGTCCTACTTCAAGTTTGAAGTTATTGCCACAGATGACTATGGAAAAGGTCTCAGCAGCAGGGCCGACGTGGTGGTGAGTATGGTGCCTTGTATAGTGTAGTGTATATGTATGTTTTGTATAGTCTATGTATACAGACTGCACATGTGGTCTTTGTGTACACTAGTGAACACTGTTCTGGACAGAAATGTCTCCTGCACCCCAGCACTTTGAATTGCATCCGTGTATGAAAGGTGCTATATAAATAAACTTGCCTTGCCTAGTGGCATATTGGTTTGAATTGGTTTGCAATGTCACTTGTGTACAATGTATTGGCGCTATAGAGCTTTATTAAAGGGACATTCCACCAGTTTTACACGTCAAAGTCAATTTAGGTAATGGAGAGTGATGCACAGCCTTCTGGATGAGTTTTGTCTGAGAAAATTTACAGTTTACTAATCTCGTATTGGGCTTTGGGGATTTTATAAGCAAAACTTTGACATTTTGGGAAATACGCAGATTTTGATCATTCTATTTTCTCTCTCAACTCCCACTACATTGTGGAAGTGCAATATTAAATCTAAAAATAAATTAATGTTTTATGAAATAGAATTGTAGGCATGAATGGCTGTAAAAAATAATACTGTAAGTATATCAAAAGATGCCTGCCACGAACAACAACCACAAACTGTATATTTGTGAGAGTAAATTTGGGAAACATCTGCTCAGTTTTTCTTCAGACTGGTTTGTTCTTTAGTTTTTTGTTTTTTTTACTCCGCACTAAATGTTTTCATTCCATTCCATTCAATTATTCACAGTAGGTACAGGTACAGGACACTCAACATGTGTCTTCTGGCACTGGCTGATATCTGTCTGTGTGTGTGTCTGTATGGTTGTCTGAATGTGTGTCTGCGTGTCTCTCGTCACTGTGTGGATTTCTTTTTCCCAATAATTTCCCCATGCACCCGCTGTGATTGGGCTCAGCTTTGCCCCCAATTCAATGCTTATCTTTCCTGACTGTGGGCAGGCTTATTTTTCGTCTCAGTGAAATATGTGTGGCTAACAAGCCTCTAACGAGACAGAAGGAGGGTCTGGGACATTGCCTGGATATGAGAGAGCAGCGAGTGCTTAACCATGGTGCTCGTTAATTTTCAAGGGGAAACCTAATTTCACAGGAGCCGCATGGGAGATTTGGCTTTAGAGCACAGAGGCTGTTGCCTATGCACTTAACTGCGGCATCAGAATTAGGCCCTGTTAAGTTTGCCGCATGGCACCAATACAAACAGGCAATTAGAGGGTCTCATTTGGTCTACCGAAAGAAGCATTTGAATGAGTCGATCAAACTCACAGTAGGACACATGTAACTAACTGGCTTAATCACTATCTCTCTTTATTTTCTGCTGTTTGTTTTTCCTCTTGGTCCTATTATTTTTCTCTTTGCCTCCACCCTACACTCTCTCTCTCTATCTCTCTCTCTCTCTCAGGTTTCTGTGGTCAACGCTTTGGACATGCAAGTTGTTGTGTCCACTGTCCCATCCACATTAGTGGAAGAAAAGAAGGAGCAGCTCATTAGGTAAGACTAAAATATTGAACATGATTGAACTATGAAAGTAAAACCTAATAACCCTGTTAAATGAGGAGAAACCAATAGTACATTATTGTTTGTATAAAGCAAATTACTGTGTAATAAGACATTGAAAATATTCATCTTTCATCAGATCACCGTATCAGGCGTCACCACACCTCTCCTCCCACTCTTGTCAGTGCAACATGTTATTTTCCAGTGCATTTCATTGCCCTCTAAAATGCATTTTCTTGATTAATTTTAGGAAAAATTGACACTGAAAAATGTATTGCATCTTTTCGTGCAGGAAGGTGAACTTGGTTCGAGGTGGCACCTTAATTTGCATATACAATTATTTTTGAAGAACGTGTATTATCCAGCTGGGCCAAACATTATTATTATTATATTGTTAATAATATTAGTATATAATATTGTAATATTATATTAAAAACAAAAACAGACTAATACAAATTTATGTTGTGTAAAACTCATCTTTTGTTGTTCAATAGTCATTGACCAATCAATTAAGTTCATAGATTAGCCATTGAGACAATTTAGTCTATCCTCTAGAGTCTGTTTTCCTGGTCTAAATTAATTAATGATAGATATTCATGAAACATCTTCTTGCAGCTCTTGGGGCACAGTGTTTAGTTTAATTAATCACTCTGAAAGTCAAATGGGTGTTAATAGTTGTTTTTCCAAGAGCTTGCTGTATCTCTTCCACATAAGTGACACTGCTCTTTAGGCTGAAAAACACACATTAGTCATGTTCATCTCTTTGCAGTGTCATTTGAGAGGTCTGCGATTTTACACAGTGCTGGTGATGATCCAGGGCCATTTTACCTGAGTGCTCAAACTGTTTATCCACCTTGGAACAAGCAGACGGCAAGGCTTTCCTTTATTAGCTATAATTTGAGGTGTGGATTTCTCTCTGCCTGAAAAGGATTATCAGAGCCTTGCTTTGCCAAGAGTCCAATGTAGAGAAGCGAACTGCTGCCCAATGGGACAATCATTGCCAGAGTGGAGTACTTAAAATTGGTGGCTCTGTTTACTTAGGGCACAGAGGTGCCAGAAATGGTTTGAACTTAAGTGAACCTGGATTTGGGCTTATGTAAGTCTAGCCTGCTTTTTTAGTATTTACTCCTTCATTGTATGTTGTTGAATGTAGGTTGAACTTCATTAAAGTGCGCATGCGCTTATAAGTGCGTGCTGCCTGATACGGTTGCTCCGCTTGTCTTACTTGCTCTTTTAAATCTTTTTGTTATTTAACTTTGTACTTTGGGGTTTTTTGTTTGGTGTTGACTTGTTGGTGTCGTGGCCTCCACAAATGTGCTGGTGGAGAGGTTTTTGGT
>JAVQJD010008770.1:0-22146 GCA_036023655.1 Nannoperca australis | reverse complement strand
TTACAAGTCTGATGAGACGTCTTGTTGTTTTCAATCATGGTTCTATGCACTTGATGTAAAGCTCTTATTTTGGAAGTCGCTTTGGATAAAAGCGTCTGCTAAATGCCTAAATGTAATGTCTAAATGTTGGGAAACTATATTTTGACCTGATCACAAAAGTAATAACAATTGATCCCGTGAGGAACATGAATGCCTATAAATTTCATGGCAATCCATCCAACATTTGTCAAGATATCTCTGATGTTTGAACAAACTAACCAACAAAAAGTTTGTATTTGTCATACATAAAGATAGAATGCTGTTTTTGTCTTTTCAGCTGTTTATCATTTTGCTCTAACCTACAACTAAAGCCTTTCTCCTGCACCTCTGTGCCATTCTCCCCAACTTACAATAGTTGGTGAGAATTTAGGAATAGCTGCCATAGTCCTTTCTCTCCTGGCATTGATCATCAGCCTCACAATTCTTTTTTGGCTGTGCTACCAAAGACTCTGTGACACACTGGCCACCTCCAACACTGCAGCTAAAGGTAAAAAAAAACACCATAGCACATTTCCTGTTGTGTTACATTTTAAGCAAATGTTCTGTGGATCACTTTACATATTTTGGTTTCTTAAAGGTTTTCCCGGACCTGAAAACTCACCGAAGTAAGTCTCTACAGGGCAAAAATTATACTCAAGTTGTTTTTTTGCATTTTGTTAGCATATTGGAAACCACGCTGAGCCAGAACAGTATTAACAGTCAAATCACATTTTTCATCACACCAGGGGAGGTTTACCACAGACTGACGGTGACCGAGATGTGTATATGAATTACTCAAACACCAACGAAGCCTACACTGATCTGGACCCCACCAATATGACTGAGGATCCTGTGTACTCAGGTCTGTCATAAACATCGTTGGGAAGGTGGAGATGTGCAATAAAAACTCTGCAGCAGACAAAAGTTAGATAATATCTGCGTATAGAGCTTCTCAGTGACTGGATGACTTATAAGTATGCACATTGTTTGATTTTATCTGATTTTACAAAACCCACAGATCTGCTGTTATAGCTGTTTTGAAAATGTTCACATGAAACCATAAGAGGCCCTTTATTCTCTGTTTGTATAAGTTAATAAGTTAATAAAACCTGTAATTTGCTAAAATATTCTGTTTGTCTCAAATCGCATGTACTATTGATGGATAGATATCTCCCTGCCTCTTTATACTATGTCAGCAACTTACTATTTAATTTAATTTAATCAACACAGGACAGCAAATTAATCAGGCAAATACAGTTTTAATAACAAAAGATTAAAATGTGGACTAAAATAGCATATTTTATAAATCTGTTGTGCAACAGCAGGTGAGCTCACGGAGTATGAGAAATACAGTACAGTACATATTAAGCAGATAGATGAGTAATAATAAGTGTTGGCTTTCTTTGTCACAGTGAATCATGGGAGTTTTTAAAATGAGACATGTGTCACAATCTTGAATGCCAGAGGGGAAACATAACTTAAGCATCATTACTTCTGTTTCCTGGTTTCACAATTTTGTAAATAACTTGTTCAGCAAAAGTTCACTATTACATATTTTATTGTTGTAATGTCAGGCATGGCAAATAAAAGGATTAATTTGAATCTACATGCTACACATAAAATAATTTGATTAAGCTCTGTATATATGTGTATTTTCCTTCACTTCTTTTCTGTTTAGTGCAGAACAACATCTGTGGAATAATTGAATTAATGTGTCTGGTGTTTAAAGTTTATTTCACTAATAAAGTGTTCTAAATGTTTTGTTTATGTACTTCTGCTTTTCAGCATGAAGTTCACACAGTAAGAGAAGAAGGATTGGTGCAATTCAGACTGCAGCTCCTGCAGTACGCAGATTTCTATTGTCAAGACAATAATGTGTGTGAGACCATATTAAAGTTTCTTAAACTCTGTAGCACCACCAACACTAAATTACATATATAAAATACTGTATGTTATGTAATCTTGCAAAGCAAAATAAGAGAAGTCTTTTACATATCTACATTACTATACAAATATTACACGTTTAAATCAATCAATTTCGGGCTCTTGATGCTCGCTCTGGAGTCTCTGGTTGTGATTCTTGCTGTCCATGGAGAGCTGAGAGTTGACTGTCTGTGAGCATCCTTCTCCCTTTCTTAACTTTGAAATGTGGGACATTATGAACATTCTAAACTTCCTTGTGGCGAAACAATAAACTATAGGATCCAAAATGCAGTTGAGGCCCATAAGAACCAAGGTGATCTGATGTGCGTCGTTGAGCACCTGACGTGTCTTGTTGTCCCACTCTACGTGGCCCCAGCCCTCTTTGATCTGCAACACCGCCAGTGTCCACGGGCCTTGTATTATATGGTGGGGCAGGAAACACAAAATAAACACTCCTACTACTGCCAACAACAACTGCAGAGCTCTCCGTTTCACCCCCCTGGGCCTTCTAGTAGAGGAGGACATGGTCCTGTTGGATCTTCTAGAAATAATTGTTGCAGACTTGAACTCTGACTGAGAAGGACCTTGAGAAAGTAATGCTCGAGCAATGAGGGAATTACACACCACGACAAAAAAAAAGACAACGAAAAACATTCCAATTATTGCAAAATGATTGGTAGCCACAATTTTCTTTTCTAAATCAGTTTCATTCTGGTACCCCTCGAAACATCGAGTGACGTTCTTGTCAGTGTTGAAAGATGTCTTTGAAGATGCCAGATACGGAACAGCCATCGATATGGTCAACACCCAGATGACAATGCACACGAGGATCCCACGACGTCTGTGGTCTGAAGAGGCTGCATCCAGAGGCCGGGTGACTGCCCAGTATCGGTTGACGCTGATGGCTCCGAGGAAGAGGATGGAGCAGTAGGTGTTGATGAAGAACAATGAGCCAGTCAGCCGGCACATGAAGTCTGAGTAGGCCCAGTTACCATGGCGACTATAATACCCAATCCAGAAAGGAAGGGCGCACACAAAAAGGAGATCAGCGATGGTCAAGTTAGTCATGTAGATACGCATTTCACCCATGGCCTTGGCTTCACGGAGGCAGCGCAGGACGAACAGCACGTAGATGTTAGCAAAGAGGCCCAGGATGAAGATGATTCCATAAACAACTGGGAAGAGGACATAACGAAACTCAGAGTCCAGGAAGAAAGAGTCATTACGAGCTTTAGAATCCAGACCAGATGTTTCTGTTACCGTAACTTGTGTTGGAGTTGGGACAAGCATTTTTGTCTGTTGGAGACAAAACATGTCAACATCAGTGTAATGTCTTATCACCACGTAAAGCATTCTAGCGGTTCTGTCAATCAAAAGAAGGACACTTAGTTGCCAATTTATTAGGTTCACCTTGCTAAAATAAATGCAGTCTAATACAACAGTCCTGCAATAAATCCTTGGTTTAATCTTGATATGTTATACTTCTTTTTTTAAAGAAAAAAGCAAATTACAGGCTGTCAACTTACCAGGTAACTTCCGCTCCTCCAATCTGTCTGAAAGTGTGAATGCTATGAAAGCCTCAGTAGCTACTAAGTTCCGTTAAACTGACTGAATGGGCGTGTTTAAGTGTCTTTAAGTGGGAGGGCCTCAAAGGTCAAGACAAAGGAGGTGTGAACTTCTTTTCAGTTTTCTTTGGAAAAACCCCACTGTTGCATCACACAACAACAGCTGCATTCATATCTTCACACATTTGTTATCTTACTCCTTTTTCTCTTCTTTCTTTTTTTGGAAAGATGTTTTATTGAACATTGAGAGGCTCATTTACAGAGCAATTACATTATGTAAGATACGTAAACTTTCCCATTTCTGCTTGAGAAAATGGATTTAAAAGGAAGGAAAAGTTTAAAACACATATATGTGTACAGATACACTAATGCCACTGTAGATAAAAGGTTTATTATAAACATAATAATGATACATCAACTTAAATATATAAGCAAGTTAAATAGTGATAATGACATATATAACTTTTTACAAATAATAATGACTCTCTTCTATAAAACACATGTTGTCTAACATACTTTTATCACAGAGCTTTTCTTGATGATTGATTTATACTAACTGTCCATTTTGCTGGTTTTATTTGTTTTATTTGCTTTGTACTCTATCAGAATTTGTTTTTTCGGCTTCCTGTAAAGTTGTTGCCTTGTGTGAAGCACTTTGTAAGGTGGGTTTAGAAAAGTGATCTGTAACGTGCATGAACATTACATCATCATTTACAAAACCACCAACTTGTTTCCAGATACATATCAAATTACATAGTGAGCCTCTCTTCTCTGCTTCTCTGGAAAGATCACAAAGCTCCACACTGGAATAAAATAGAAAGTAGTCACCTTCAATTTAAAAAGAAAAACACCTAAAGCTAGTTCTAGCATTACTACGAGGCCACGTGTAGCAATATACCTTCCGGTAATGCAACAACATGCAAAATGTTTAATGTACTGTAAGATAAGGTCTATCTCCGCTGCTGGATTGGTACTTACAAATATATAATATAGCTAGCTAGCTTTAACCTTTTGATTTCTTGTATGGTTCTCTAAACCTATAAAAGAAGGTGTCTAATTAAACTGGTTCTTATTCTGGCTCATCAGCAGCTGAGGAAAATGTGCAGTAATGCATTTTAACCACACAGGGGAGGAAGAGGCTAATACAAAGAGCAAAAGGAACTCTCCTGCTTCAAACAGTGTACAGTGGTGGGGTGATTTTTTTCCAGGTGAGGCTCCATACAGCACTGTGTGAACTGCATGAACCACCACTCTCGCTCTCCATGTAGTTGAAAGCAGCACCAGCCCCCCTCTGTGGTAAATGTTTAATTCCAGCTCCAATGTACAAGCACACAACACAACACGTCCTCCTCTCCCTGGTGCCACAGTGTAATTCCTAGATTAAGGTTAACGAGCCTCCCCAACCTTATTGCTGTTATTATGGCTTGGCAGTGGAACAAGAGAGCAGAGCTTTTGGTGGTTGTTCCCTACATGACTGCCAGACATGCTGTGCCATTGCTGGGTATACAGACTTACACTGTAAAAAATCTTGTTGTTTGTGGTTTGGGTGTGGATTCAAGAGATTCCACAGAAAGTGAGTGAGATTTGTCTATGTCATGAAATGGAGAGTAGTTTATGTGAGATGTGGTCTAGTTCAAAGTACGGCACAGTAAACATATTGTATACACTGTAAAACAAATTTTACATCATTAACTTAATGTAAATACATATGTGTGCTCACCAGCTAACTGCTAACGTTGTCGGTCTCAGGTTTGGTGCTGGGCAGGTGACCTGCAGTTTGTTTTTTGGGGCTTTTTCACTGATAACAGCTGCAGCCAAACATTATGCTCCTGGGAGTCATGAGAGTGTTGTGAACCAAAACATTAAAGTTACATGAGGAAAACCATTTATTTATTTCAATATTTGAACTATCCTGGACTTGTTTTTTCAAGTTCCATCAACTCAACTCAGCTCAAATTACATTTTCATAACTCATGAGTTCAATTAACCTATGTTTTTAAGTGTAATATTAAATAACTGTTGGATTCAAGTATATTATCTCATGTTACACTGGCAGTAGTGATATGCCTCAAATTCTTCCATAGGCTGTACACCTGCCTCTGGCTCCTGCCTGCATACCACTTGATGCCATTTCTCAAGCATAACCCACTATGTGGCCTCTAAACAGCCCCTGAAAAAGAAGGAAATAATCACATAAAGATTCATGCAGGTGATCCCTGATGTTCTGCGCTGCTGAGGTGTGCAGAGACACAGAGAATGGGGAATGTTGCCAGGACCTCAATAACTTTTTTTTATTTTTAATGGGATCGCTAGCTGTTGCCCTGGAAGAGCTATATAGTCAGAAGTCAGAGTCATGCATTCCTCAGGGAGGCAGGAAGGGAGGGAGCTGCCTGCGTGGAACTCTTCTTGTCCCATTAACACCTTTTCACAGTTGCTCCTTCACCTCACCTTGATCCATGGCACTTTGCCTCTGGCAGACATGAAACGCCCTAGTAGGATATTTTACAGACGGTTAGGCCGTGGTTGTACGCTCAGGCCACTTATGAAGAACAGAAAGTGTGAGGCTGAGAACTGATAAATAGGTAGTGTTTAGCTGCACGCCTTGCCTGGCAGCGAGTTCTTGGCAGACCAGAGAGTATATGTCTCTCTCAGGCAGATTTACTGCCAGAGGCTGAGGTTTGAGGAATGTCCCCCTGCAGTGAGAAAGAGAGGGCCATTGGAGGGTGAGCTAGACAGGCTGAGGCATCTGTACTTCAAGATAATATAAGACCTGACAGTAAGACAAGATTTGTTTATTCCTATCAAAAGATTTTGAGTTTTCTCTCTCCCCATGGTGCAATCTGTGTATTTCCAATTTTCTTGAATTTCAAAACTCAGTAAGAGCTGTTGAAAGTCACCCATGAGTGAGATTTTCATGATTTTAAGGAATGTAGATTCACAGTATTGTGCAAGTGTTAAAAAAGGGTCCAATCAAAAATAGCTTCTGCACTTGCTACACTGATGTTAGTTTACACAATGTTGTCAGTGCTCGATGGAATCGGATAAGTACATGTTTCCCTCCATGACAAGCTGCCCCACATTTTGATCCATCAGGGTTACATCTGTTTAAACACTGGCCATAACCCACTCTGAGAGGACTGCGAATTAAGCACATTAATCCTTATCCCCGCTGTAAAAAAGACATAAAGTAGGAAAGCTTTCTGTATAAGCCACATTGTGGCATTAAATCCTCCAACTCTGGTCAAATTATATTTCTTACATGTTTATTTTGTAGTCAAAAGAATATTCAGTCAGGTGACTATTGGCCTGATCCTTGCACTCTGTACTGTTGGCTGCTTGAGATTTTGATGATCTCCACAGGATTTTTAAAGATTAGTCTGCTGTTGCAGCCACCGCGAGTCGCTCTGGATAAGATAAAGTAAAATGTGACATTCAAACAGCGAAATCACAGGGGCTTTCTTTTGAAACAGGATCGGTGAGATAATTTGATTATGATTTGTCCACAAATTCTTATTGGAACAAACAATAAGACTTGCTGGGTGGCAAAGGATGTTTGTGATTAGGAAGGATGTTGGCTTGAACACTGCTCTTCCTGAATCAGCTTGCCTCTGTATGCTCCAGTATGTGCTGTACGAGATTACATTCCCTGCAAGCCCATCCTTATGCATTAGATTGCAGACTTTATTATGCATTTGCATTTATGTCATGTGATGTATTATGGCAAATTCCCAAAATGACAGAAACTTGTCTGTGCATGAGTCAACCCTTTCAAGACGGATGAAACATGACCGATACATATCCCATAATAAAGAAGCATTTTCCATGCCTGTCTTTACTTATATTTCAACTCACTGTTTCTATTGAGCTGATGGATTTTTTGTGCTTTGCTGCTTCATAGATCAAGAGTTGTTTTAATGTCTAGAACAGACCAGTAGCTCTGGAAACCGAGGCATGACCCCACATTCTATGGCTGCTAAAACTATGTTTCTCTCTCACACTGTGCGAAGATGTAGTAAGATGCATTAACATGAGAAATATACATTACAGACATATAGTTTATACATTCATATTCACAAACATCTGCGCTTGGCTTTCCGGCTGTGGCATTCAGGTGTCCGGGCATGCCTGGTTATGCCTTTAGCTTGCAGCAGCCTCTAACAGGATTTAATTTCTCTTTGATTGCTTGATATCTTTGATCTTTTTCACTTGGAGAGTGCAACACCGTAATATTATTTATACCTCGCCCAACCCATTGTGTTAAACGATGTGATTAAAGCGGTATGGCCTTTTATGAGGGAGGAGGGGAAACAAAAGCTTGACTGTGGAAATCTTCAAGAAGGACTGTTAAATTACACGTCACACAAGACACGGTCAAATCACAGATGAACGTGAGGCTTTTTCTTTCACAGAGAGCAACAATGTGCTGAAATTACGGCATTGTCTATGTCCCCTTCTGCTGCGAAATAAAGCAGCGTTTCCCAAGAATCAGTCTAAAAATTGATACAAAAACAAACACTTAACTGTGTGTGAGAGAGAGAGAGAGAGAGAGAGAGAGAGAGTGTGTGTGTGTGTGTGTGTGTGTGTGTGTATGTGTGTGTGTGTGTGTGTGTCTGTCTGCGTGGGCAGGACTTTACCTGGTTGGCTGGTTATCTATCACATTCATAAGAGTAAGGAGGTATTTTATTATCTAACTGAAAAAATTCCCATAGTCACGTAACTGAAAGACAATGGACACACGATGAAGACTTTACTGCCACACCATAATCATGCTGCAATAAATATAGAACACAATACGCTTCTGTTACAGTTATTGTGCTGTATGACTGCAGTGCACTTGAAGTTAGCGCACTCACATAAATAGTTAGATAGGATGAAATGACTGCATTGTCTAAATCTAGTCTAATGTATTTGCCTAAAACAAACTTTCCTAAAGTGGTGTCGGAAGACCATCAAGGGTCATGACATGTCATTACATTTTTTCCCCAAAAAAAACAAAGTCTCAACCTGACACCATAAAACTTGCATAACTGTAATTGTTACTTGGCATTTGCACATTTATAGCCATATGAAGAATAATCAGCATTTTTGTGGCGGTCAGTTTGCAGTTCCTGGATGTTTAATGGGTATTACAGTGCACACAAACCAAAAAAGAATTTTTATAACAATACAGTGGGGATTAATATGTCTGTGCTACTGGAAAATAAATGTATAGTAATCTTATCTGCATTTTTACTTACTTTTAGACTGGTGACATTTCTACAGGTGTTACTCATTGAGTTGATGGTACTTAATTATGGTACTTAATTCCTGTATACTTTTTAATAGTGCAAGAGGGGGTTAAACTATGATACACAATGGGGAGCTAAAAATAAGTTTGTTGTTAATGGCATTTTGTATCCTCAATCGTAATACTATAATAGGTGCTATAATATTGCTGTAAAGGCCCATTGTGTACCAGTAATTGTACACGGCATACGGTCAGTATGCTGTTCAATTCAAAAAGTATTAGTAGTATATATATATTTGTGTGTGTGCAGACAGAGGGAGAGAGAGAGAGAGAGAGAGAGAGAGAGAGAGAGAGAGAGAGAGAGAGAGAGAGACCAACTCAGAGTACATTAAGATACTCTGATCCACACAACCTCAGCTTTGATCCATTCCTCCCCACCGGCCGGACTTGCATGTTATGTGGGGGAGAGAGGCGGGACCTCGCAGCCGGGAAGGGCGTTCTCTTTGCGGTCAGACCGGGCAGAGTCATCCCGAGGGGTGGGTCCTCCGGCAGCAGAAAAGGAAAACCCACCTTTTTTCATTGTTAAGGACGCGGTGGAATGTGATGGTTTGATCTCAGACTGGCCAGGGACGGGAATATCCGAAAGGAAAGGACCGACGAAAGTGATTTGGGGAAAGAGGGGAAACACAAAAAAACAAACGCAGTCGCCCCCCCCCCCCTCCTCCTGTCGCCTCCAACTCTCCGGCTGTATCTGAAAATATGTGGATGAACTTGTCCTCGCCGTGTCGGCAGCAGCGAGTCCGACCGTCCGCATGAACTCAAACCGTGTGAAGTTGTGGATTTACCGTCGCGTTTTTCTGAGCCGGCGGTGGACCAGCTGAGGTAAAGTATTTTACCTTCTACGTGTGTTTTGGGGGTTGAACGGGGAACATGGGAACGTGGTTTAGGGGTTCAGACAGCCGCTTCCTGAGTTGGGACTGCAGAAGTCTGAACTGCGGCAAGTTTTTCAACCCTCCCCTCCTCCTTCTCCTCCTCCTCCTCCTCCTCCTCGGTTCGTTTTGTAGCCAGAATGAAGCATCCAGGACCGAAAACCCCAGGTGGTTAAACTGTAGCGGTGCACGGACCGTGTTATAGTTGTTAACACGTCGCAGTTTTTGCATTTGGCGGCGTAATTGTTACATGTTTGCTATTCGCTCGTGTCTACGCACTTGATAACCTAACGTCGACCTTTTTCCATGCAGGCTACTGCACAACAAGCTGTACTTCAGAACACGGGGTCCATAAAAGTGTTTGGCTACTTGTAGGCTAATGCGTGTAGTCTTAAGGTTTTGGCCACTGGTTAAGGATGTTATCTTGTGACGCCGTTTCAAAATGTAGCTAATCAAACATGTATTTCCCCTTGTTTCTGAAGTCGTTTGTGGATTTTAAGGTATTTCTTTTTTATGAATGAAGTCAAAATGTTTCAGTTTCTTTTGTTGACATTCAGTATGGGCCACATGAGCTGGCTGCATATCAACACTTTGAACCAGGCCCTCTGTTCCTTCAGGATATAGGGAGGCGTGAAAACTCCCTATATTTACCCCCCCACACACACACATGTACTTAAATATATTCCACACACTTTTTATAGAGCATCTTTACAGACAGGAGATAGTGAATGATATGACGTATTATGTTAGTAGCTACTGCAGTTGTTCATGTAACAATAGGCATAGGCGTTACAGTATATTAACTGGCCAAGTTTATTTTGGGGTTTTCTTAATTACACTTTCAACACTATAAAATCACACCTGAGCACAAGAGTTTTGCACCCACCTAGGAATAGACTAGTGTAGGACATACACAAACTAGGTCATTATAGTGAGTTTACATTAGGAAGTAAAATTGAACACCACCTGTATTAAAGTCTTTAATCTGTTGAATGACATCAGTGTTTATTAAGTCATTTTGGGATCCTGAACCTGTAATGATAAATTAGTTTTTGGAGGGTGGACAACTTTAATGTAACAGCAAAAAAAGAACTGAATTAACCTCTGATCTAGTTCTGAAGGTTATTCTGAAAACTAGTGCTGGAAATTTGTGATCAGCAGACACAAAATGAATCGCCACTTTTAAATAATTAACTAATAATTTGAAAATGCCAAATATTCTCTGGTCCCAGCTTTTACGATGTTTATGCGGCTGTTTTATATATTTAGTTTTTTCCAATTGTGTATTGAACAGAACAAGCAATTTGAAGATGTCACCAACAGTTTTGGGAAACTGCTGGCAGTTTTCATGATTTTCTGCCATTATATAGACTAAATGATTCGAAGTTGACGCATTAAATAACAATAACCACAGTAAACAGAAGTTGCAGCCCTGCCTGGGTGATTTGCTACGTCAACATTGTGGCAAGACACGTTTGTTCTATTTGAGTATGTGAGCGTGTTTCTTTTCCTTCACATAAGGTGGGATGTGTTGTGCTGCATAGGCCACACATGCATGTGTGAAATTAAGGTGGCAGAGCTCATAGACTGAAGTGTGTGTGTGTGTGTGTGTGTGTGTGTGTGTGTGTGTGTGTGTGTGTGTGTGTGTGTGTGTGTGAACAGGAGAAAAGGTAGTTGTAGTGGCGGTGGAATACTAATCTGCCAGGTGGGGCTCGTAAAGAGCAGCACAGGGAGGGAAGGAGATGGAGGGGACCTGCCTTGACCTGTTTCAGACATGAAGGAGGGGGAAAAAAAATCACTGATGACTTTCCAGTAAGGCTCAACCAGCTGAGCTACCAGCTTGTGCTGCTGTGAACCCACTTTCCTCCCGGACTCTGCACAGGCGCTTGGATGGCAACTTGTCAGGGTGTTAGATGTGTGAAAAGAGGGGGGGGGGGGGTAATACACCACATGTGGAGGGAATGCCTGTCCTTTATGCCCGTCAGTTTGGAGATGTTGGATATGGAAAATTAAATGAGAGTACCAGCAATGTGAAGAGTGAGATGTCTAAAATGTCCATGATAACTGCTTGATCCGTGCATTTACAGTCTTGGGGAAATTATGTTCCAGTATTAGGTCTGGTTGCGTTGGCTCTCAGGAGGGATCATTCCCAGCGGACGCCTTGCGACTTTCAAGCCAGTGACTGAACATGATTGCCTTGTGCAATGATAGCTGTTAATGTTGACGCGGTAGGAGTTCCGCCACCGCTGTCACCACTTGTTTTGTGATCTTTTAAAATGCTCTCGATGCCAACAAGTGAAAGTTACACAAAGACAAGAGTTTACACCATGTCCTCTCCAGGAGTTGTCGCCTGCCATGCAAAGTAATAATCATACCCCTGGCTCTTCTTTTACGACCTGAGCTATACCACGCATGATTGGTTTTCCACTCCGCAGAACGCCGCGCCCGCCTTATGAAACTGCCTGCACTGCTTTGGGTGAAACCAAAAACTAATCATTATGGATGTCCAATAAGGGTAATTATCAGACTAAGCACTGGACCTGGGGATTATGGAGTGGCTAAATGACTGCTCTGGGGATTAAATTAAAATATTGAGGTTTTCTGCCTGGGAGAATCAAACCGCTGGGAATGTCAAACCCGGCCTACCGGTGGTTGTATTACTGCCACTCTGCACATCAAGGTTTATGCACGGAGCCCCTGCTGTTAGTGTAGTACCATCACATCAGTGTGGAATTACAGTACATGGACATTGACGTCATGTGTTGCAAGTGAATGCAAATAAGAATGGATATTGTCATTGCTCAGTTGGATGGAAATGCATGTTGAGAAACAGGCCAGTATTATTTCAAACATCAATCTGTATTATCAAAATCCACATGAAAAAACCCAATGTGGAAAGATACTGGTGACAAACCAAGTAATAAATAACAACTAACCGTTATGTTCATTATCACTTAATCTGATGTTATGTTCTTGGGTAGTCAATTAACTGCTTTGTCTATGAAATGTAAGAAAGTACTGAAAGATGGCCTTTATAATCTCTCCGAGCCAAAGGTGATGTATTTAAATAGCTTGTTTTTAATGACCAACTGTTCAAAACCCAAATATATTCAATGTACTATCAAATATAACAAATAAACCTTAAATCTTCACATTTGAGAAACTGAAACCAGCGAGTGAAAAATGAAAGTAAGTAGTAGAGTAATTTTTCTGCCACTTGACTCATCGATTAGTAATGTCAGTGTAGCTTGTTTTTTGTCAAAAGGAAATAATGGTAAAAGAAAAGCTGGCACCCACACGAGCAGACTGACTGTCCTTTGCAACGTAACCCATATCCTATTAAGCTGCAATGGATAGCTCAGATAGATTTTGGACCGCTTGGTGTCGGTTATTATTAGTGGTAGACCCGGGCCTCCTTGAAATAGTACAGATGAATCATGGTCTCTTAGAGACTTTTATTAAAGCCCACACACAGCCTGTGAGTGTACATCCTTTGTCAGTGTGTGTGTGCGCATGTGTTTTGTGATAATGCAATAATGGGCTCAGTATCCGGGACAGAGGCTGCTGTTGACAATACGCAGGCCAGCTGGAGTTGCTGTCTGTCTATTAGCAGACTTGCAGGATGGTGGCTTAACGCCATAAATACGCCTAAATGAGACTGTGTACTATATCTCTGGAGTGTGCGTTGTTGGAGTTATCAACAGCTGAAACGATCAGTCGATAAATTTGTCAATCGACAGAAAATAAACCCGCAACGTCTTCTTCCAGCTTCTCAGTTGTAAGGATTTTATTCTTTTCTTTGTCTTTTGTGAACGTCTTTTGTCTTTTGGACTTTTTTTGTCGTATAAAACAATCTGAAGACACACCCTTGAGCTCTGGGAAATCATGATGGACGTTTTCCCGCAAATTTCCGACACCAAATCATTCGATCAATTGAGCAAGTACTTGGCAGATTAACTAATAATGAGAATAAACGTTAGCTGCAGCCCCGGATGTAGAAGCCTGCATGTCAACTGCTGTGTAAAATGTCAGCATATTTAGGCTCTTTTGTGCTGCTGAAATCAACAGAAAAGTATTAAGCAATAATCCAAGTTCTCAGGCAAAAACACCTCAAATTATTTTACTTATTCTGGGTTCTGGGAATAAGTGGGAAACACCGCTTTTGGGCATTGTTTACACTAAACTATTAATCGTTAATCAAAATAGGGATTAGTTGCAGCACTATGTGTCTAATGTGTATAGCCATCGAAGTCTGACGTCCTTCTGTCCCATCACCCTTTTGTATTTTGTCTCTCTCGTCTATTGTATACATTCATTTTACCTTCTTCCTTCTTTTCTCCCGCTCCTTTTCCCTCTCTTGCCCCCCCCCTTCCTGCCTGCCCTCCCTGCCAGCTTTCTTTATCAGTGGTGGTCCAGTGACAAGGCAGGGCTCTGTGATTTCAGCTGGAGTTCAAACAACTTAGTGTGTTCGTTTGAGTGTGCGTGTGATCATGTATGTCTGCGTGCCAAAGCACTTTTCCTCGGTGTTGTTCCCAGTCATGTCGATCTGTCATCGGATACTAGAGTCTAAAAGTGTCAATCACTCAGCAAGCAGTAGCCAGAAGTACATCTCGGTGTTCGCACGCTGCGCTCAGGCTCTCATTAACACCTACACTGACACACAGAACAGATATGTGTTCTCACTCTTTACAAATTCCACGTCAAAGCAAGAATGAATTCTGTTCATACAACCTCTTCTGCGTGTGTGGGAGTGTGAATGAATCCCCCCTCGTTAGTCCGCTAAAGCGTGCCAAACAGCCTCCTCATTACCAATTGCTCCGGTGAGCTTTTTGTCCTGTGGCGGCGTGGTCACTCATTGAGGCCTCACCACTCTGCTGTGCTGCAGGTGACCGTGAACCGACCGTTTCATAACGGAGATCCTCTCCAACGAAGGCTTCAGGGGCACGTGACTCTATTGTGTCCAGTACACTAAAGCAGATATCCATGACAACACATATTTTTCTCTCTCCTTCAAACTAGGTTAATAATCACAATAGTCCAATTCTTACCAGGTCATAATGTATTTTATCAATATGCCAGATTTTAATACACGTGAACTGCTATATTATGCCTTAGTGTACACTTCAAAAACTCAACATATATATATAAAATATGCGGATGTCTGGAATATCTATTCAGGAACTGTTGATGGATAACCTAACCAGACAGCAAGGTCCGTTTTTGGCAAATCCAGTGAATTAAATGCCTGAGAATCATCATCATCGCATTATTGCACTATTCATATAACTGTTTATTAATTTGCTACATTTCCCACAATAGTGTAATGCACCCAGAAATTGGAGAGGGGTAGCTTCCTTTAGCATGAAGAATATGGAAAGTCTCTGGTGGTAGACACATTTTATATCATATCATGGCATAAACTGACACTTTTCACTGCAGGGCTTCAGAATTAGTCCCAAACAATAAATACAATGTTTTACTCTCCGTTTTACCTTAACATACGCCTTTCTGGCTCTTGTATTATCTAATTTGTGTCCTAATGTTCAGCAACATTGTCAAATTGTGTAACCAAGACTCCTATCTAACCAGTCAGCCAAACTAACATCTCTGACATTTACTGACCTGTAAAAGACTGTATTGGGTCACTGGTTGGTTGTCAAACCTGTTACATAAACAGATGGTTATGAAATAGGAATTTTTTGGCTGTTGGTAAATGAAGAACTTGATACTCGGCACAAACCTTTGGTGCAAGCCAAAATGTGAGGTTTATAAATTGTTTGTGTCGAAGCTTTGCCACTGAGAGGCTGACAATAATGACTCATCAAGTTTGAGGAAAAACGTTCGTCTTTGAAACCTTTACTGAAACTTTACTCACACGTTTGCTCCCTCAGTACTGCCGGGCACTCTGAATGACACATATCCATTTCCTTGTATTCTTTTATATGACAAGCCGGCAACATAGCAATTTTGGCAGACGGACATTGCCTTTCCTTTTAGTCATTATGAAGAAATCCTCACAGCTCAATGCAGAGCTATAATTGTAAGTTCCCAAATATGTTTGTAAATCCTTTTGATATAAATGTAGCTGGAAGTGTACAATGCCGAAAGGATAGCATGACAGCTTATACACAACGTTTCAGTGGCTAAATTTAAATTACGGTATGTTGCCTGAGGAGTTAAAAACTGTAAAACCTTCACTTAAAGTAGGCTTAAACATGTGGTACAAAACCTGGAGACTCTGGAGACAATTCTGGTCATCTTTTTTATGACAAATTATGAGACCGGGACAGATATTGAACGCTCTCTAAAGTACACATGCTCTAAACAGATGTCTTCTCCTCAGGAATTATCCATTGGTTGTAATGCAGACCTGTACCAGACTTCCAAACTCTCTCCGAGCGCCATATTTCAGGAATTTTAATTTATGAACACCCATCGCCCCCAAAACCAGGCAGCTGCCCTGCTGTTGACCATGTGATGGCTCTTAAGCTATATAGGAACCAGAGGGGGGGGGACTCATCATCTGGTCTTCATTTTGGCTTCCCAACAGTCCACCATTTCTTTATCACACGGGAGCAGAGAGAGAGATGTAGTTGGTGTCGATTTCGTAGATGCTATGCCAGAATATAATGTATTATTTGCGTTCATTTTGATTGGCGATTCATGTATTTTTGTACGTTTTGTTAGCTTTGCCACTGCGTTCAGTTCCACAGGTTTGATCTTAACTCGGGGATAGAGATAACTGAATCATTTAGTGTAGTCTTCAGACTTTACTCTAAAGTTTCCTCACGTGAGTCATCCTTCTGAAGTCTCATGTCCGTTTCATTGTCTTGCTTTTGCAAAAAAAAAAAAACTTATCTACCATGGATGCAACCTCATTGCAGCTTATCACAGGCGTAAACATTAGTGATAATCTGTTATCACAATTGATTTCTGGGATTTTTAGGTTCCATGTGAATCGTGTCTTCTGTCTTCCTATTAAGCGTCCTCTTTCTCTCACCTCCCCGCCTTGCCCTCCGTGCTGAGTGCCAGTTTATTTCGCAAAACACTCCTGCCAAGAATGTGTTTATGGCTGTTAGATATCACCTGCAGCTATCAGGGTATAAGTCCACTAATGTTTAATCAGCGGCCTGGCCAGGCCAGCTGTCCCACATGGCTGGAGTTTGGACCACATTGATTAATAATGTGGGTCACTCTGCTACTGTGTTTGTGTTTTACATGCTGTAAGGTTGACCCAAAACCCAAGTTTCCTCTTGGTTTTGGGATTTTTATTTTTTCCAACTGGTTCCTGTGTGGGATTTCGGTTTCTGTTGGACGATTTGGCCTCCAATAAGTTGTTTTACAGACGGTTCCCTGTGCGCCTGTTTTGTTCCTGCACTGTACAGGCTCCTTTAAAAATGGCTACCTCGCCAATTCCTGGAAGAAAAGAGGAAAGAAGTGCAAAAGAAACAGACAAGCATGTAGGAGGCACAGCAAGACCGAGAGAAGGAGGGAGGGGAGAAAGGGACTGAGACATTTTTAAGAGGGAAGAGCTAAAGTTAAGACATTTCTTATAAATTCCTCAGCCATACTTTTATTTTTTTAGGTGTTCTCCTCCTTAACAGGCCAATATTTCCCCTCTCTCCTTCCAATTGTTATCTTGTCTCGCTCACTCTGTCCCTCTCTTTTTACCTCACTAAAGGGGAGATACCCCCCCCCCCCCAACAGACACACACACACCTCCTTTTCCTGTCACTCCCCCTTCTCCCGCCTTGTCCAGGAGTATTTTTGGAAGTTAATGAAAAGAGAAATCCGAACCGCTTACCCTTAAAAGGCATGTCTGGGTCAGCTGGGTGGAAACTTGTGTTATTAATGTCCTTAACATTTTCTATGTGAGTGGGTCATCTGTGATTGCAAGTATGCGAGCGTTCGGTGCTGCGTACAACGCAGGAATGCTGTGGGTTGGGGGGGACTAGAAGGGAAGGAGGGTGGCCTAGCAAGCAGGCCTACATCTTCAGGAAGGGGGGGCAGTGGCATATTTGGCATATTTTAGGAGCCTTTCCAGTCTGGTTCAAGATGCATTCTTCTTCCTAGAGATCTAGCTCAGCAGACAGACAATGATCAAGGGAGAAGAAGAAAGGTGAACATCACGCTCTACTTCCTATCAGAAAGGTCTCGTGATGCTGGTGGTGGAAGATGGCGCAGGCTACACACACACACCTCTCTTTGTTGGAGCCAAAGGTAAAAAAGCCGCTAACACAGGTGGTAAAAAGATACAAACATAGCACTTCATGCCACCTACACACTGACACAGATGTCCAACCCCCCCACCAAGTCTCTAACCTCAATAATATCCATAAAAGGCTAAATGTTGAACCAAAGTCCTTCACCCAGCAGCAGGGTTTGTGTGTCTTGGGTACCATCACTACAATTTAATGAGTGTTTATATGCTGAGAGCTGTAATATGTCTCTTTTAACTTCTCATCTGTGGCATTATAGTTAGTGCTTTGCTCCCCTAGAATTTATGATGTTTTAGCCTGTTATTTGCAGTCGGATGGCTACTGACTGACGTGACAGTGGTTGGCAGGAGTTCACGGTGGCGGTACCAGTCCAGCAGAGGTCGGGTTCATTGTAAGGTCTTGAATCTGTGTAGAGGGCACGTTTGGAGTAGAGTGTACACGGATGTATTCCTCTCCGGCCGAAACTTCTTTTTTTAGTTCTTACAGCAAAATGCAACCTTTTTTGTTTTATATAATCATAGTTTGATACTTTTTTTGTATTGAAAATAGTGATCAGTGTGTCTCAAATCAAAATGGCACCAAACTAAACTGATAAAAGAGCAAACAATTAGAACATCAAACAGGTCTACTTGGCAGGTGCTTTCTGTCCCAACTCTGGCACTGCTGTTTCTGGGTGAGGCCCAGAGAGACGACATCAAATGTGCCTGCTGTCTGTGTCATGTGGTTTGATGTGTCTTGTGTTTTGATCTAAGTAGGAACATGTGGATTAGAGAGGAACCACAACAAATGTGTCAAATTAAAGGAAAAGCCTGATAAATGAGTGCAGAACAAGGCGCGATGCTTACGATGTTAAATCCAATTGGACACCTATGGGAGATTTTGGACCTCTCCACCACCATCATCAAAACACAAAATGGGGGGGAAATCTTCGGGAAGACAGCTGCTCATCCCTCGAGTAGAGCTGTGTAGACTTGTATGATCTATGCCTAGGAGCTTTTTTTTTTACTTTTAGTTTTCCCTTTTAATTTGAGTGTCACAAATTGTTGTGTACCACTGAAATGAACATAACATGAAATTCATGTTCTTGGCCATTGTGATATTTGAGTAACAAATAGTTTGTCTCTTGAACACAGAGAAATTAGTTACATTTTCTCCCTCAAAATGAGTTATGTAACAGTTAAGAATGAAACCCTTCCTTCATGCTTGGCTCTGACCAGTTGCCAGGCAACCAGCAGAGAAGTTGCTGGTCCCGACCAAGAAAGAGTCCCACACAAAACCCCTCCCAGATAAAATGGAAAATCGTCTTTTCACACAAAAGATATCACGTGTTCATTAGTCTTTATTCACTTCAAGAGAGGAAATTGACAAAAACAAAGAGGGAACAAACTGAGAAGTTTGAGGAAAAGAAAGATGGACTTTGGACTAGCGATATTTGTGTCAACATCTTCAGAAGTGTCCTTCAAAAATTTGCGGTGTGGGTGTTTGTTCATGTGATCATATGTGACTTGGAACAGTCCAGGTGTGGATCCTCACGTGCTCTTCCTGATGATCCTTCTGGTGATGCACGGGGAGTTTTTGCTCTTGAACCTCCACCGTGACTGTATGAGGGATATACACACACACACACACTCACACACTCTCACTCTCTCCTGTCTGACCTGCTCTAATCCTTGGATCTACAGGGCGGCTCTCAAAATAAAATTCCTCCTGTAGATTATTTTTCTTGTGATCAGAAAATATACATGTTCTCAGAGGGAGGAATGCTCCGACGCCGTGGCGACCTGGCGATTGCTCACTTCCCCCTCCTCTGTTTCTCTCGACCTCGGCTGTTTTGTCTTCCGTGCTCCATTTCTGTTTAACTTTGTTTTTCTGTTCCTTAACTTATTTACTTTGTTCTACAGTACATTGGTTAATCTAATGAACTTTCAACAACTTGTCACAACTCCTTTCACATAAATGACCTTTCTGACTTTCCCAAGTCCCCTTATTTTCAGTTTCTTTGTTTTCATAAAAAAACATAAAACAGTGACAATGCTCATCCCAGTTTCCAAAAGTTTCAGGTTGTTGAAATTTCAATCCAAAGCCCAAAAGCTGTACACTTATTACAGTGCAAGACCAAAAGCAGAAAATTCTCACATTTGAGAACCTGGAAACATCAACATGTTTGGCATTTTTGCTTGACTTAACAATGAACTCACTTATTCTTTAATTACTCTGGCTGGGTTGGAAATAGTCACTGGATCATATTTGCATTCACCTAAACACATTGGGTCACTCACAGCCGAGATCACACACACACACACACACACACACACACACTGTACACTTCCATTTGCTTCGTTGAGAAGCAGAGAAACAAACTCAGCGACTCAGACTTTGAGCGAGTCATCGGCTCCCCTCTGGTGGTCCATTCATCTGCCCTGCTCTTCTTTTCTTTTCCTCTCTCTGTGCGTCACTCTAACATTTGGATAACAGTATAACAAAAGACACCATTTAAGCTAAATGTAGTTGGTATTTACAATAAATTCGTTGCCTACGTATTTTTTTTCTTTTTCTTTTTTTGCTTGTGATAGTCAGTCCAATCCAACCTTCAGCCGGCTCCCTCTCTTTCTCCTAACGTCTGGGTCTATTTGTGAAGCAAAGCCGGCCTGGCCGTCTGGTACCCCCTCCCCTCTCCTTCTCTCTTCAGCGGAATATTTAAACATTGCATGTTAGACATTTAGCTGATGTCTTTTATTTAGAGCAACTTACAGTGAGTGGGTGCAATATGCTGCTCAGGCAGATTTGGCCAAGAAATCAAACGTGAACTTAAGGGCATGTGTGATTTTCACAGCATGGTTTTTCACCCTGTGAGAAGTTAAGGTCTCTATGTGGGCAGACATGTATGTATGTATGTGTATACCGTCTTGTGGTCTTGACAAACAGGTCTACCACATGTGGTGGTGTGTTTTGGCTGCCTGGGCAAACAAGAGCAAAGAGTGGCTCTCGCCCACCCACTTAGACAAACCCACTGAAGTTTTTACTTCCTTGTTTTCACCCTCTAGTCTTACATTTTTGGCTTCTCTCCATCTAAACCTCTTCAAATCTTTCTTATTTCAACCTCAAGTTGCCTCTCTCATCACTACTTCTCTTAAACACTTTCATTCTCTCTCCTTCCATCTCTTTCTCTGCCTCCCTTCCTCTTTCACTCTCTAGGTGTGGACTGCACAGAAGAATGCAGTTAAATTAGTGCTTTATCTGTCCTGCCAGCAAGCTGCATCTGCACTCCCAGCCATTTGAGACACAATTGACCTTAAAAGGAAACAATAGCAGCCTATCAATTTTGCTCTGCCAGTCAAGGAATGGCTCACTCCTGCGTGGGCAGGGTCCAGCTCGCTCACATACACACAACACAAGGAAGTGTTTGGAAACTGAACTTTGAAACTGCTGCAAAATGAGAGTGGCACAGTGCACCCAGCTAAGTTTGTTCTGTTATTTTATAGGAATATACTGTCTGTACAGATATGAATATTTATTTATTCAGGTAACTTCACTTTATTCCCAACATGAAGGTCTGAATGTTCAAAACCATATCCACACTACAAGGAATTATATTTTGGAGAACAGTTAACACTCAATTCTCCATTTGTTTGTTGGCCTAAAGGTGGTTAATTGGTAATGAAAAGAATCGTTAGTTGCTGCCCTAAAGATCGTCTAAAACTACAAAAAAAGAGAATGTAAAACTGCGGTGAAATCCCATTTGACCGTGAATCCTCATGTTTACATGCTGGGAGTTTCCTATACTGTTAAGCTGTGTAGGCCAACAAAGGTGTTCTGTTACATTGCTAGTTGTCACATTACTGTTGTTATATAAATGGAAAATAGTCAACATTGATCTGTGTCATCAGCGGTATGAACGTGTCTGAACGCCCCAGCTGTTGTTTGCGCTGTAAGTCATTAGATATTGGGACAGGTTCTGCAGGTTCAGACTGAAGTTAAAGAAGGTAGATGGTTTTCCAGCTGACAGCTCATCATGTTGAGGAGAAAATTCTTACTCCACCTTGCCGCTCAGCTGGAATGCAAATAGCAGCATGAGGAATGCCGTTCGCAGTCTTCTGTGGCAGCAAATGAAAAATCAGTCTGTTACTCTTTTCTTCTCTGGTTTCCCTCCTCCTTTATTTTGTTAGCTCCTTCTGTCTGCCACTTTCTGGATCTCTGCTTCCTGTTTCTCCCCATCTTTCTCCTCAATGTGTATCTGCTCTCTCTCTCTCTCTCTCTCTCTCTCT
>JAVQJD010008769.1:0-14566 GCA_036023655.1 Nannoperca australis | reverse complement strand
GGGTAACTTGTTGGACCACATTCCTGTGCAGCTGTGGAGGCTGGTGCAGGGTGGGGGGTGGAGGGCAGAGCAGGATCATCATTGCATTGCAGGGCATCATGAATGGCCTATTGTTCGGTGGTTTGCTGTGTCCGCATCTCTTTGCTACAACTTCAGCCTAAGAGAGAAATGGAGGAAGAGAAAACGAACGACAGTGAGATAGAGACAGACATTTGGAAATGATTTGTGGCACTGATGAAAAGGAGACATGAGAATCACACGGAGGGAAAATAAAGCCTGAGAGAAAAGGCAGAGATAAACCTCATATTGGTGCTTCTGAGTCAGACACAGGAGGATGTTGAAACCCAGAGTGTGATGGTGATGATGAAGATGGGGATGATGGTGACATGGACAATGGTGGCATTCATATTGTCACTCTGTGACGGTTTTGCCCCTCAGTCATACGTCCCAGCACGCTGTTTAGTCATGCATATATGTCGTCTGTGAGCTACACATAAAATTCTTCCCTGCAGTGGTGCAAAGAAAAAATCTGTTGTTTTAAATGTTCCCTCACTTAATTGTAAGACCATGCTGATATTGTCTTTCTGTCTGATTCAATTTACAAATGTGATAATTGTACATATTTTACTATTTACATTTTAAATGCTGCTGTTATACTTGTGGAAACATGATTATTGTACATTTTCAGATATGTCTGTTTATTTATGACCCTTTTGGTCTTATAACTTCTTTTTTTTCATACTTTAAAACAAAGTAAAGTAAACTAAAGTAAAGAGGAGATCGGGACAATATGAACCCAGCTAAACTCCCAGGTCTTCAATCAGCATCGAACTGTGCAATTAAGCAAGAGCGTATAGTTCTGCATTATGAGAGGCCGCGGACAGCTTCATGTAAGACCTGTAACACAACACAAGGGCTGCAACTAATGATTATTTTCACTATCGATGAATCTGTGGATTCTTTTTTAGATTAATTGATTCATCGCTTAGTCTATCAATTGTCAACTTCCAAGTCGAAGGTGACGTTTTCAAATGTCTCGTTTTAGTCGACCAACAGTCAAATTAATAGATAAAATCAATAGATGATATCAGATATGTAGTCTATAATGATACATGACAAAGAAAAGCAGCAAATGCTCTCATTTGAGAAGCTGGAAGCGGAGAACGTTTCGTAGCCCATGTTTTTCACAATTTCTGCTTAAATAACGACTGAAATGATTAGTGATCAGTTTGCTTATTTATTAACCGACTAATCTGCCTGAGGAGCTGGCATCACTCACTGGTGCCTGCTTATACTCATTGTGAAGTATTTGGTAGAAAACAACAACACAGAATGTGTTGAATCAGGTTGGGATGAACTGTTGTTTATGAATGTTTGTGTTTTACTTTGTGGGACTCTGGATTTTTACAAAGCATCTTAAAACTAATTTGTTTTCTTTGGCTTTCTCATGGTTTAATCATTTTTATTTTGTGTGTTGAACACCTAATTCTCCTTGAGTTCATACGTCACCTTCTCTGCCTCTTTAAATCTATCGTTCCCTCTTTCTTCCTCCTGTAAAGCACTTTGTAACTTCTGCTTTTAAAAAGAGGAGCTCAGGCAATCAGCCAAAACTAATTATTAAATGCTCCTTTATTATTAACCAATTTACATTTCACCTGTCAATCACTGCACGCTCTCCTCAAAGATTAAGACAATTGGAAAAGTTAATAACTCAGAAGAGAACAGATTTGATCTTCTATGGTATTATATTTGTCTGATATTAATCTATCTAAAACCACAAATAAAGTGATATTTTCTATGAAAACAAAAACATCTGTGTCTTGGATTTGTATGAGAATGTTTAACAAGACAGAGAGGGAGAGACAAAAAGAGACAGAGAGAAAGTAACGCAGACTTTCCAATCATGAGTTCTTCTTCTGAACATTTAATTAGTCTGTGTGAACGAAGGGGAAAGAAGGGAGAGAGCCTGAGGGGCTAGAGAAAAAGATGTCTACATGAAAGAGTCTGTTGTTGTCAGAGCCGAGGGAGAGATAAAAGGCGACAAGACAGAAAGATGGATGTTATATTTGGGAGTAGAGAGTGAGAAATATGATGATTTATGACATTCTTTGTGTCTGTCATTTTGATTTATTTTATTTATTTGTTTTTTGGGATCTTTAAGGACGTGAATGAACATAAGCAACTTAATTTTTCTGTTATGGGACAATAGCAGATGTTTGTCACACAGCTAGTAAAGGGCAGAAAGATTTGCATTTGCTAGATTCACAGAGAAATTGACTGCACATGCATACAAGCCTACGGGCAGAGAGGAGCACAAACAGGTGTTCAGGCTCATAAACACCCGGTGCAGACAGACAGGCTAGTGAGCAGACAGACAGACAGACAGACAGATAACTGGAAGTCATGCAATAATAAGTCAGTGTAATGCAATCGGCTATGTGGGCTGCTCGTGTATCACAGATAGGAAATTCAGAAATCTCTATTTTGTGCAAGTAGCAAGCTGATTCTGAATTTGTATGTGTGTTTCTGTTACATTTTCAGGTTATGCCAACATCCAGCTAGGTCTAGGCTTGTAAACAAACACACCCTAAGATAGCTCTGCCCATGCGTTTGGAGTATGACATGCAACAAAGATCCACTGCCAGAATCAAACCAGGGACGTTGCTGTTACACGGTATCAGTCTGACCCATTAGGCCACCAGGATGCCCAAAATGTTATAAAATGTCTTTCACCAAAACATAAAGTAAATTGTGAAGAAAAATCTGACCTAATCCCAATTTGCAATTTACAAATAACACTTGCCAAAACTCAAATCACATCATTCACTCTCACTGATGCACATACAAAGTCACAATTCAGGTACAATTTGCAGCAGTTAATTTGACTAAATCAGGGCTGGATTAACCTGCCATGTGGTCCAAAATAAGATGATGTGCCGCTACTAATCTCCTGGTGCTGGAATATGCTACAAAACTACCTGATCCCAGATTTAATGTGTGGTCATGGGGGGTTACCGGAAGCACATAATGTCAAACCTTTACCGTGTAAATTGATTTTGTCTTTTAGTGTCGCATATTCCAAACACTATGAAGCTGGACATGTTTGAGATGCCTATCTTGACCACTTTGTAATGCAGCCTTGCATGAAATTACATTAGACTATGTATCATTAATAATTTGTAAGTGTTCTGGGGGCTATTTTTGACTTAATGTGATAGCAAAAAAATTTGAGAAATGACAGGAAATGAGGGGAGACAGAGGAGGGTTGACACTCAAACCAGGGAAGTTGTAACTACAAGCTCAGCATCTTAGTCATCTAGACCAGCACGACATTCATTTAAATAAAAACACAAGAAAACAGTTGTTTATTTAGCTATTGAAATGTGTCAGATTACGCTGATGACAGCCTGTAACAGAACTACAAGATAAAAGAGGGCAGACAGACAGAAGTATCCAGAAGATGTTTGCCCTGTGGTGCTTCCCAGCCTGGTTCAGTCAAGCCTCCTCTGCTGAGCCGAGCTGTGGCGAGCAGCACAACAATGCTCCTCTGTCCCCCCAGCGAGCTGCTTCACAGCTCCACGACACACAACAGCTCATTATGGAACCGAAGATCCCCTGGCCACAGCTCCCAGTGCCTAAATACTGTCCCCTGCTGAGCACACACACACTGTCACCAGCTCTGGTCACACAGCCCGAGGCCACAAACAGCCAGTGAGGCCAGAGAGGGCACGCAGATATACAGGGTGTCACACACATGAAAGGATATGCACACACTCACACACTTAACCTACACGAAGATGAACACACACCACCTTATTAGGCCAGGTCCTAGTCAGCCATTAGCATCTTTGACAGAGTTCACACAGGTCACCCAGCTGCTCTCCCTCACGGACGCTGATGACAGGGGGGTGTGACGGTACGGTTAATTACCCAGCATCTGAAAACCGCCAGGGAGAGAAGGATGGGATGACAGCAGGAGGAGAGGTAGAATGCACGGAGGGGAAATGGCTTATTAGAGTGAACAGGACATCTGACCACATCAAAGATCAATTAATTGGATTACAGGAGAGGAAGATGATGGAGGGATGATGGAGGGAGTTTCTACAAAGTTGTCACTTTGTTTGGTCTTGTTAGGTTTGTAAAGATGTGAGAGGAGACAAGAAAGCAGCAGGTGGGGAATTAGAGCACGACGTTGCCTTAATTATCAAGCATGTTAATGAGGAACAGCGGCTCAGAGGTTAGTACTGTCACCTTACAGCGTCTGGGATTGAGTCTCAGCACCAGTACTTTCTGTGTGGAGTGGTTGCTTTCTCTTGTTTCCTGCACTACCACAAGGCACTGGCATCGGATCTGGACCTGGTCCCTGTGTGCTGTGCTCCCAAATAGTTATAGTTATAGTTGTAAATAGTGTAGTGGATTACTCTCTCCAAAGTGGATTAAAAGATAGGATCAAATTGTGTCTCCTATCATGTAAAGAAGGCCAGTATGGACAGGAGAAATAACTGTAGTGACTAAAAACTGTTTCAGTGTACTTTTGGACATGTGAGTACTGTTTTAAGGCAATCTTGAAAAATGTGAACCTGTCCTTTAATAAAGTACAACCTAATTTACTATTTTACATTAATATGAATATGAGTTCTGTGTCAACCACTCCTGTTGTTAAATCAAAATTAGGATTTGCTGAAAAGGACTATTATTTGGTTTTATATCCCAAAGTAGTGGTTCCCAGTTTTTATTGGCAGTGTCTGCTTGCAACCCCTTTGTCACTTGATGTAAACCTTCTTTCTAAACCTTTCAAATAGTTTGTTGAATAACTGTTGGGAGGATGTGAGGTAAAAATGTGCAGTAACACTGAAACTGAAAGATTTGAGATTTCAAAATATGTTGACATAATTTTTTGTTGCAAATGTATTATTACCTCACAAATTCTTTAGTGAGGTAATGGCTTGAAAATTGGTAGCATATTTCATATATCATATTTCAAACACCCTGAAGGTCATTTTTTGTCCAGGGCAGAACAACCAAAACCAACATGCAACACAGTTTAGTGATCAATGCATCAGCATCATGGAATACTTTGGCACTGTTGCTCACTGTGGTGTCACTGTTCAGCCACATGGGGGAGCTTGTACAACAGACAGAAACTCTTCCTCACATTTCGATGGACTTCAGTGCCTCCTGATGGTTTTTGTTTTTTTTTGTGTTAAATTCACTCTGTCTACACTTTCTCGTTTTGTCCCTCTTGTTTTTCCCAAAGCCTTTCACCTTTCACCCCCTGTCTGCTCAGCCCCGTTTGTCTGTGTAATATGCCATTAACTTGTATTATATCTGTTTCTATCCGTCCTACACTCCCTGGGACGTTTGAATTGAGACACAACCAGACAGAAATTATTGTATTTGGGTCACTGAAGAGTTGTTACACTTACTCTTCAGGTATATCCCTATGTGGGTCTTCTAAAAGAGGGATTGTAAGTGATTCGAATGTGGGTTGTAGTGTTTGTCCTTGTTTTCGGGGCCGGATCAACCTCTTTAGACGCCACAGGGCAAAGACTTATTTGCAGTTTGGCACCTGTTGTTCCACCTGTTTCTTTCAAGTACAATGGACACAACACACTATACATGTGAGCTTTACTACATTTTGTGTAATGTATTGTTAGCATTTGCTAATTAGCAATAAACACAGAGTACAGCTGAGGTTGATGGAAATGTCATTAGTTTTGCAAGTATTTGGTATCTTCAGCAAAGTTTAGAGGATTACTGGATAGTATTTAGGACGCCTGCAGCTGCCTGCTTTTCCCCTTTGATAATCCAACTGCGCTTGTGAGAGAGAAAGAGCAAACACCCATGTTTTTATCCAAAGTAAAGACAAATAAGAAGTGTGTGTGTGATCTCTTCTAATCAGAATCAGGTGGTAATTAGCATAGCTGGACTGTTAAACCATTGAGAAAATGTAGAGACTCAACAGAGACAATTCAAGCATTAACAGTATATACTGTTGTTTATTAAGTGCTTTATTCATACAAAACAACACACTGGCAAAGTGTTTGTATCTATTGATAAAACTAAGAATAAAGTGCTTGTTCTTCCTTTGTACATGTTTGACTAACCGTTTGAATTCTGTTTTATGGTTTGGGATTTAATTTATTTGAATTTGTTGTCTATCATGGAATAAACTGATAAATTCTGAAAAGCAAATATATTCATATATAATTTATTAAATGTGGAAAGTAACAGAACTCAGGCAGGAAGACAAATATTCAAAATACAGAAATCATTTATTTTTACACAGAGAAAATATGTGTGTTGAAGATGAGCATTTGTGTCATGCTTCCTTTAAAATAAATAGATTTTTCTTTCATAACATGTATCTGTATATGGTGCATAATCACTTAAAAATGACAACAAAAGCATATCATATTTACAAAAACTGAATGGAAATCAAGAACAAAAAGCTTGACTTAACTGTGGATCATACACTGTCATATTGAACAAAACAAGCGAGCAATAAAGATACCTCATGATTTGAGAGAAATACCCGGTCACCATGTTGAAAAGTAGATGAGCTGTGCGTTGTCTAGATGCTGATGTTACAACTGAAAGTGTACAATACCTGAAACCAGAGCAAGTTATGAGCTGAAGCTGAGTGGATTTTGTGACAGCTGCAAAACATATCCTTCTCTTTCACCAGGTTTACAGTAAAAATGGTGTCCTCTATCTTTTATTTTTTACACTAGTTCAATATTTTGGTCGGATGCACACAAACAAAGAGAGCAAACAAATGGAAGGGAAACCATTACCACTGATTAAACCCCTGACTCTCTGCTGATGTATAAAGGTAGGGTGGGCTGTAGTCTGTCAAGGCTGATCTGATTCTCTGAGTCCAGAACACACAGCATTTCCACCGTCTGGTTTTCCACAAATGTCTCTTTGAAACCCAAGTGAATGTCATCTCTCATCTTTACTTCTCTGTCACTTCTTACATTCAGGTTCCCCGCCTCCTCTTTTCCATCCTCATCATCCTCGTCGTCCCCACAACATAAGGCTACCTCGTTCTCGTAGCAAAAAGCACTGGGGGAGTGAGGGCCCAGTAGGTGGCGGGCAGCCCTGGGGGCAAATGGTGATGGAGACTGGGAGTAACTCGAGCTGGACGATGAGGACTGCCCTCCATGACTCATCATCTGGCTCAGTTCCCTGGCACTGCAGTGAGGCGTAGATGGCACTTCGTAGGTCTTATGGAAGCGGGAGTAGTCCACGTGGTAGCGGTCACCCTTCTCAAAGACCACAGGCTCAAAGCGGTGGCCCCACATGATCTCCTTTGACAAGTAGGAACTACGGGCCTGAGTAGTCATAGCTGTGGCCTCCACCATCCCCTCCAGGATGACCACGATCTCAAAGTCCTCCTTCTGCAGGTCGGCGTGGCTCATCTTGTACAGAGGACTGTTCTTGTTGATCTCGTGGACCACCACCAGTGGTGACACCAGAAACAGCCGATCCAGCCCGTCGTCATAGCCCACATCAATGTCTGTTTGCTCCAAGGGGAGGTACTCGCCCTCCGCCGTCACATGCGGCTTAATAAGCTGAGCGCGCACATGTGCTTCAACAATGTGGCTCTTGCGCATGTTCCCCAGGCGCCACATGAGGCACAGCTTACCATCTCGCAGAGCAATGACAGCATGATTGGAGAACAGCAAGGTCTGTGCCCGCTTCTTCGGCCGCACCATCTTTGCCATGATGGTGCCGATCATGAAGGAGTCAATAATGCAGCCCACAATGGACTGGACCACCACAGTCACCACAGCAACTGGGCACTCTTCAGTGACACACCGGAAACCATATCCAATGGTGGTCTGGGTCTCTATGGAGAAGAGGAACGCCCCAATGAAACCCTGGATGTGCAGAATACATGGCCGCCATTCGTCTTTTCCTTCCTCTATGTTGCTTCGAGGATCCCCTTCCTTCACAGGAATGCGAAGGTTAAAGTCTCCATGAGCGAGAGCCACTCCCCAGAAGACCAGGCCGAACAGCAGCCAAGACAAAAGGAAGGTGGTGGTGAAAATGAGCAGCAGGTAGCGCCAGCGTATGTCCACACAAGTGGTAAAAATGTCAGCCAAGTATCGTCGAGGCTTATCCTCCATGTTGTTGAACACCACATTGCACTGACCATTCTTCTTCACAAAGCGGCTGCGTAGGCGGCCGGTGCCCAGATCCAGGCCCAGACGACATGAGGGTGAAGCACGGCAGCTGTTGTGGACGATGGGCTCATTTGTCACTCTCAAAGACAAAGCCCCTCTTCCCTCATCACTTCCTGGACACTCTCCTCCTCCTTCTTCGCCCCGCATACAGGTCCCAGACAGTGTCTGCTGAGTCAGAGGACTGTGGCCATTGTGGAGCCCCAGGCTGGAGATCTTCAGGACATCTTCATCTGTGGAAACAATGCTGTATCTGGAAAAATAAAGGGGAGAAATGTGTTCAAGGGACAGTTGACAGTTTTTGAAGCCAAGTCCCGCTTAGAAACTATTGACACTCCTGTCACTGTTTTGTTTCTATGAGTACAAGTAATTTTGTTCTAATATAACTCTGTGTGTCTGTGTAGCTTACATGCTTGTCAACATTTTCAAACACTTTTCACATTTAAGAGTTACAAGAATGAACTACTAAGCTATATTGATCAGTTATATGCCATTATCGAAAACAGCTTTTGGGTTGCCAGACTGTAAAAAAATTCTTGTTGCATTAAAAGTCAAGCCATTAATATGTTTTTTACATTCTACTAAGCTATCAAGTATGCAGAAGAAATTAATAAAGGGTAATAAACTATCAATTCTGCAGTGCCACACACACATGTCATTAATTTCTCCAAAACTCATCTCCATGGAAGTATAAATGTTAGAAATTGATAAAGGATTTTAACAATAATCCATCAAGTCTGCAGTTGTAAATGTTAATAAATAGTTAATAAATCGGTTGTGGTCCAGATGCCCTGCAGCCATTTTCCAAAAGGTCAGAGGTTAAATTGTCTATAGAGGGTCTACCTGATGTACTACAGTGTCCATTTTTCATAATCCATTGGTGTTGTAAACTGCTTATAACTGATCTATTAAGCATTAGTTAATGCTTTATTAACCATTACAAACTGTTTATAAAGGGTATTTATCAGAAAGCGGCACAGATGTTTTAAATATCTGCTCTAATTTTGTGGTCACAGCAGTTATTCATGAATGGACTTTTTCTCCTAAGAGATAAGTAACAGAAATAACCTAAAATGTATTTTCTGTCTCTTCTTCAATAAAGCAGTTGTTACCATTGACATAGTTTTATTCTCCGTCCTCTCTTACCTGTTGACTCGCACCGCTCCCATGGCACCGGTGATCATCAGGCTGTGTCTGCGAGGGCAGTAATGTAGGTTGGGGCGGGCAGTTCCAACCATTAAAGTACTGTTGCTGGACAGGGAGGCAGTTTGAGCTCAGGTCTGTCTTACATTGGTAATCAGCGTTGCCATCTCATGATACATTTTCTGGGAACAAAGGGGACAAAGAGGATATTTCCAACATAATCAGAGTGGTGAATACATCAGATTTGTGAAGGTACAGGATTTTTTCTTGAGAAAAACAACAGTTAACAAAGATGGCTAATTCTTAGACCCCCCAAAAAATCAACAACACTAAGAGTCTACTGCCATGTAAGCAGCTCTGTGAGGCTGTAGCTACTCACACTGCTTTGAGCATCATGCACACAATGACACTTTAAGTATGTTAATGTTTGCTGTGGCAGATGGTGTTTACCATGATCACCTTTATTTACATTTGGTCATAAACCAAAGAATTGTACAAATTGAAATTGTGACCTTATTAGGGTGCTAGATGAAAAGTTAAGGGATCACTAAATGCATTTGAATTTTTCTTGATGGGTATATGAATGTCTGAATTAATTTATCCAATAGTTGTTGAGATATTTCAGTCTGGACCAAAGCGGTGGACTGACCTACATCGCCACCCATACAGCCACGCCAATAGCATAGCAAAAAAATCCGAAAAATCTAAAATCTCTCCCAGCAAATGTTGGCCTTGCCCTAATGCACTGAGCAGACCAGACAGTTTTGTTTAATGAAAGCTTATTGATTAGGTCCTTGCTAGTAGTTAGCCTTAGGGACCTTTAGGCCAACCAGGGGTGGAAAACCAGACATGCAGTGGAAGGGACAAAGGTCTAAAAAAGAGATGAATCAGTGGTAATCTACTGTTAGAGGAACAATTGATCTGCTGTTTGGCCTGATGACAAGGTTGGAGGGTGATTTCGCTTGGCTTATTATGTCAGCAAGCTGGGAACCAGGAGAACCAAAACACTCCATGTTGCATAACCAAGAGAGGGCCAAATGCACGCAATACAAAAGGGCATTGGTGATTTATGTTTTATTGCGTGTGAATCGCTTTTGACATGAATTAGTTTACAGGACAAGCCTGCATTAATGAAAGGTAGTAATGGATTGTCTTGGAAAACTTTCTGACAACTGCAGTTTAAAAGCCTTTGTTCAATATCGCTGTCACGTCAATAACAAGCACAAGCATAATAGAAATAGAAACACACGCACACAAACACACACACACACACACACACACGTACAGATTGTGATGGGATTTGGTGTCATGTGGGTTGTGTGCAACAACCCTTGTGTGCGTTGCTTCCAGACTCTTTTTCCTGTTACACCAAGGACAGATGTTGCGAACTGGCTGATGATTGGCTGGATGAAGGGTGATTTTCAACTGGATAATCCCAATAGGGCAGATGATTACGTCAGCTCAGTAACTCCCACAGCTGGAGGAGGGTGTCCTCTATGTGAAATCACGACCTTTTCTTACAGAGTTCTTAAAGACGCCAGCCAATATGCCGGGTCATCCAGGTCAGTGCCAGCAGCATCATGTTTGGGATCAGGATGGCACAACACAGTTCACGTGTCGGTCTGTTGCTCCCACTTGTATCAACAGATGCTGTTGGTGAAGAGCGCCCCATGGCTTTGACATCATTTTGTCTATTGGTCAAAATACGGAAAATACCTCATTATATAATGCAGTATAGTATTAAAGTTCTGTTGCCATGACGGCAATCATGGATGACAGAACAATAAAGACATCTTACAGTATAACAGAACTGTATACAAATAACAAAAACTACCAGGCAAAGTAAACTCTTAATCTTGGAAATAAGTAGTTTCACAAAACCATCCACAATGTCCCCTTACTAGTTTGACTTTCAGGCCCACATGGACAAGAAGTTCTTAAAGTACTACTGGGTGAAAGCATGCCTTGATCCATCTCCATGGCAACAGAGCAAACTCTGTTTTAAAGCTCCAGCAAAAGCTATTAGGTGGACCTGGAGTTGGGATTTTTTTGTCAAAACACAAAATATGACTTTAGAAACTACATTAACTCCTCACAGACATAATCTGAAGAAAACAATGAACATTACAAGCTTCACAAACCTAGCATTTGTTGCAGGAATGCAAATGATTTTGCTGGTTTCATGAAATTGTTTTTGTATCTATGTCTCATCAAAGACTTAATCCATATTTGTTTCATGCCTCCCAAGTGACACATGTTCACTTTACTACCTTTGTTTTTAGTGTAATTAATGAGACTGAAAAGCAAAGAACTGCTAGCATGTAGAAGCTAAAGTTTGTTTTTAGTTTGTGGATGTAAATGCTTTTTTTAAATAAATGCTGTATGGTTGTTACATGCCTGGCTGATGTCTTTTTCTCTCAGCTGACAAGAGCTCTGGGGGAGAGTGGCAGTAATTAATGGTTGATCATAGTTGCTGGTTTAACCATCTCCATAGGAACATCTCTCCGCTCTCTGTGGGGCTGATTCACTGTGTTGTGTGTGTGTGGTTTATCATGTGAGACAACTTGTGAGGAGGAGATAAATCGACCTAGGTGAGGTGAGGTGAGGAGAGGAGAGGAGAGGAGAGGAGAGGAGAGGAGAAAGGTAAACAGGTCATTAACTCTCTCTTGGGTTAACATTGCCCCATATAACTCATTAAGAAGTACCAAAACCTGCAGTACACTCCAGCGATCTACACTATTATTACTATTAACACGCAGGGCGCTGAAAACTCTGACAGGGACACTAGTCTGACGTAGCTCCTATTTAAGTACGTCAGAGGCCCTAAACTGACATATATTACAACATAATCCACTGCAAAAGAAAGGATGGAGGAAGCCCTTGTCAAATACCAGATTACTATGTCCCCTAATCTCCCAATCCAAACAACAATATGAAAGGTGGATGGCAGTTGCTGTGTGACCTGGCTCAAACCCTTTTGTGTAATCTGACATCTGATGATATGAGAAGGGAGGGAGGGATAAGGAAAGAAAGAAAGAAAGAAAGGAAACAAAGAAAGAAAATACATTGATAAAATGTATGGGCAAAAATAATGGATTTTACAAGTATGAGGTCTCACATGAAAAAATACAGATTAAAATGAAGAGATTATGACATCACACACACAGACACACACACTAAAAGCGTGAAAAAACACAATCTTCTTCCCAGTGGAAGTGCTTTCCTAAAAGGCAAAGGAATGTGTGGAAAATGTTGCATTTGGTCACGCCATGCTTTTCAGAGGCGATACTCTTTTGTTCCCCTCTCTGTTTCTGTGTCTGTGTACAACACGCTGTATTAAAACTGACATTTTAGAAGGGCCTACACGTCCCTCAAGACGGCACACAGTGTCCTAATCCTACATAGGAGCAAAAGTAGGGACTTCTGTGCGTAACAGGAGTGTTCTTAATCTGACTAGAAGAACTTTGGTCATCCTACACACACATAAATACTAGAATTAACAGTAATAGATGAACAACAGACAGTAACCCATTTACATTTACTTAACAGGACAAACCAGATCATAATGCAGTGATGGAATGTAACTAAATATATTTACTACATTTACATATAAGGACTGTACTTGTATATATTTTGGAGGTACTTTGGGTTTCTGCTGCAGCGCACACAGAGGCAAATGTTATACTTTTTACTCTATTGACTCACTACTTCTCAGATTAAGACTTTATATGTAAAACATATGTTTTGTTCATGAAATATGATGCATTGTTATTGACAGCTGATTTTAGTTCTTTCTCAAAAACATTTAAATGCCGTTTACATGCCCATACATAAGTAATAATCTTCCTGTAAAATATAAATGATACATAGGACACTCTGAATAGTGCCGTTTTGCATAATGAGCACTTTATATGATGAGAACTTTTTATAGTTTTTAAAGTACGTACATTTTTTCTCCTACTAAACATAGTATTGTGTAACTCCTGGTAAAGAGGAAAATAGAAAAGGTTTATATCACTAAAACGACACATTGGACAAATCAGCAAAGGTGTAGTCAAAGACATTTTATCATAGTGGGCATTAATGCTTAATACATAGAAATTGTTTTTAATTTCTAAAGCAGGACTTTTACTTGTAATGGAACATATTTATAGCGGTATTGCTACTTCCGATCAGTTATCAGATATTCTGAACCATACTATAAATAAACTTTTTACGTTATACGATTAAATAGCGTAGATGAAGTTTCCATCTTTGCACATGCACCACTGCAGGAAGAAGGGTTGAATGTCAATCAATGGTTCACACAGTGCAACCAGAAGTTATGACAGGGCAGTTTGCAAACTAAGCAGCAACTGTGACGTGTGTTCATTTCATTGAGGCCACAGGAGCTGTCCAGTGCTGAAAATCAATCCAAAGCCTGTAGGAATAATCGACAGCTGGGAGTGAAGAGGGGAAGGTTGGGGTGGGTGGAGGGGGGCTGAATACTACCCTAACCTTGAAAATGATTTTGGCCTTTAAAATCTTTTCCTCTATCTGTTTACACTGCCCACAGTTCTTTTTTTACGGTCGACTTACTCAGCCACATGAACGTTTTAAGTATTGATTGTGTTTTCTGAGTAGTCAGTTGGTTAGACAGAACAGGGACAGACAACTTTTTGCAGGACATACCTAGGCTGCAGTTTCTTTCCAAGCAGTGTTAAAAATGTCAAGATTTAAAGTGGGTCAGGAAAGTAAACAAGTAACAAAATTAAGAAATACGGGGGTTATAAATAATGAATTGTTGCTTTTTTTTATCTTCCCAGTATTACCACAAACACAAATATGAAGACATAAACTCTTACCTTAGTGTTACTGCAGACTGAATCACTTGAAGACTGACGTTCATTTCATCCTCATGAAAAGATATTTGAGTAGGTTAACTGTTGGCACCGTCCTCTCTTCCTTCCTTTAATAGACAAACAGCTTTTTCAGAAATCTGCTCCCGGATTTTTTCTGCACAAACTCGTACGTGTCCCCATTCTGAGCTTTGTCTTGTTGCTCCATGGCCGCTGAACCGAGTCGCTCCTGCCTGGTGGTTGTGCATCTGCCCCGATCCCTGCCGGTGTGTGTGTGTGTGTGTGTGTGTGGGAGAGAGGGAGAGAGAGAGAGAGAGAGAGAGAGAGAGAGAGAGAGAGAGAGAGAGAGAGAGAGAGAGAGAGAGAGAGAGAGATATGATTATTTTTATATATATA
>JAVQJD010008767.1:0-16154 GCA_036023655.1 Nannoperca australis | reverse complement strand
TCTTGACTCTATTTTCTATTCATTTCACAACGTATGGTGGTGAATAAGTGTGACTTTTCATGGAAAACACAAAATTGTTTGGGTGACCCCAAACTTTTGAACGGTAGTGTATATGCAGTGTGTAGATGGCATCAATTCAGAGGTGACACAAAGGAATACCAGAGAGCTGACAGAGCTGGGCAACTTTACTCACAGGGCAAAGAAAACTGCAGAGTCAACAACTTTGTTTTATCTCAATACACACCGCAGCACAGACCCCAGAGAAGAATCCAAACTTCATCTCTCTAGTGGTCTAAGAGTTGCAGGAGAGTGACAGGGGATGAGAAGGCCTACTCAGTCATTCAACCCTCACTAGCTGATAGATCGAGACATTACGTCAGGAAAGAGGCTTAAAAAAGACACTTGAACAGGCTAAGTGAATTATGGATGAAGCCATGGAAAGAAAGAGAAGGCAGAAATATTTCAAAAAGCAGAGGTTTCCATCAAAAGTTTCCCCCAGCCCTCCTGTCTAAATCCTATTAAAGGGGTAGGAAAGCACATGGGGATTAGCTGACCCCGTCCACTCTGTCCAGACTGTTTCACACTGATAAAATAAAGAAACTTTCAGAATCACCCCTAAAATGTTATACATGGTAAAGCTTATATGTTAGTCATGTAACAAGTGCTGAAATGAGCGTCTGTGTTGTGAAGGCCTTCACTAGTCAACAGAAGCCACAGTAACAACATGCTTTTCCAAGATCTTTTCCAACATCAAACAGTTTCCCCCATTTCTACGACTGTGACGCACTTTGGAAAAAAATGATAAAAAAACCCAGGATGACCCTTTCAAGAAACCTCGCTCCTTCTCTGGCAGGAGGAATTTGTGGCATCTTAGAAATGTCACTTGTAGTTAAAATCGGGTTGCTGGCCAAGAGCGGGGTGGTGGCTGTGGCACGGGGTTACGCTGCTTTGATGTAACCTGTGTGAGATTGAGAGCAGGAGGTGAGAGCGAGCTGAGCAGTGAAGGGTGTGGGTGACCAGACGGCAACTGAAGGCTTCACAACAGAACAACTTCACCTGGATGTGACACAAACACCAGGGGGAGGGCAGGACAGCAGTCATGCTCAGATGAAGCCAGAAACAATGTCATATAACTTAAATATGAAAAGGCTAGGATCAGACTACAGGATATCAATCCGATAATGGCACGACTCGACAGACATGTGATGTCAGGAATGAAAATAAGCATTGGTCAATTTTGTATCCTGTTTACTAATTAAAGTAAGCTCAATTGTTTGGGGAGAGATATTTTCCCTCTTTATTCAACTAAGTGTGTAATGAGTCCCACAGTTTAGTGAACTAAATACCTGGGTGAGTATACATAACAGCTGAGAAAAAACTGAGAGAGTGGGCAGCCTGCAAGTTAACAATTAGCTCATCAGCTTCAGCATTTTATACCAACTAGTAGTAGTAGTAGTTGTAGTTGTAGTCACTACGTCACCAAGCTTCCAGCCCTACCTGTTTCACATGGACAAGCGAATGTTGCTTGTTACTACCAAAAACTTTGTGGGTGTGACATCACACTCTGCATGCAGACACACTCACTCTGTTTCTACCAACTGGAAAAGAAAAAGACAGAGCTCCTCCTGAGTGACACTGAATGAGTTCAAGTTCACTTTCATACATAGAATTGTCTTTTCATATGTAAATTGCCATAGTCATGAGTAACAGTGACGTCCGTCCTTGGCACCTACAGTATATACATCACACAAGCAATGATTGGTCATTGTGTAGTTTGATGCAGGCTTTAGTTGGTTGGTTGGTAATCAGTCAATACTAATACTAATAACAATATAGTCTATAGTATCCGTGAAATGAAGTTAGTTTGCAAGTTCTAAATTCTGAATGAGTTCAAAGCTGTTTTTAAAATCCAATAAATACTCTGATTTATGTGTAAAATATTAAGAACTGCTTCTTGACTCTCACCAACTATACACTTTGGGGGGAAAATAAGTTATTTAATTACTTATTAAACTTTAACTTTTAAAGCAATTTTAGAGGATTTTTTGCTCTTCATAGTTCTGTATTCAATCTACAAGACAACCTGTTAACAATCCTTTCTTACTTCTTTCATAGTGTTTGAAGAAGAAGCCATAGACTTTGTTTGAAACTTTATTTTCACACATAACACGATGATGGCTTTGACGGATACCAGGGAGGTGGATGCGATATCAGAGCATTAATGCCCCGATGAATGACACTGAAATAGGAGACACCAGATCAAGAAGCCATCAACCTCTCTCTGTCACCCTACTTGTCAGCTGATTCATATCATTCATAGACATTTGCTCTTCACCCCCTGGAGAATATGAGCCAATAAATAGCATGGAGAGCTATCAAACTCACTATTTCTGTCCCTGTCGATAAGAGGGCTTGCTCGCTTTACCGCATCCGCTGACCCGATTTCAAAGTCTTTGCAGTTGGCTCGGGGCCAGGGGATTTTTCTCTCCCTCCCGCCACAGTCAACCCTCCTGGGGCAGAAAGGCCGACCACTATCGACATTCAAACTGGAATAATGCATACATAATGCTTTGGCACTGGTGTTGCATTGGCAAATCTCATGTCCCACTAACTGTCCATAGGGTAAGATAGATGAGTTTTTAAATGCACACGCTCTAAATCCCACTCATGGAGGTCCTGAGGCAAAATGTAACTGCACTCCATATGCTCAATGAACATTGGGAATTGTACACCTCTCTCTGATAATACGAAGCTTGAGTTTGTTGGTTTGAGCCATTTTTCTCTCTAGACAAAGTTAGGCAAATCTTCCTCATATTTTGAAAAATGCTGAGATGCATGTAATGCATTAGTTCTGAATGTGATTCTGACCTTTAATATCATTTAATATGCCATGGCTCATAGGCAGTGGCAGCTATGGTTTGCACTGTAACACTGGGTCAAGAAAAGACCTCTCTCACTTAAAGCTATTCCTCCCTCTTTTCTAGCACTTGCTGGAAGACAAAGGCTGCCAGTTTGCCAACATGTGGGCCAATAGAGAAGAAGAATTCTGATCCTTCAGCACTTGCCGAACAAAACCCCAATGTTATTCTTTTATATTTGAATAACTGTTGTCACACTGTTTGTCTACCGCTGACAGTAAGAAAAGAATGATGATTCACAAAGCTTTGACTTCACTGTGGTCTTCTGTTAGCCTGTAAGGAATGTTACTGATGTGGTGCTAGCGAGACGAGAGGGAAACCAAGCGAGTTTAGCGAGGTCCCATTGGAAGGAGGATTAACATTACTGAGCTGCCTTCGTGTGTGTTCACAGTCTTGTGTTATGTAATGTTACTTGGGTAAAGCTGCTGGACTGGTCACACAGCTCGTACAGCGGGTGTGCTTCACAAACTGGTTTTGCAACACTGCTGGACCCTTCAACATGCCACATTATAACACAAATCTGCTTCTTTGCAAAGGAATATATAGAATGTATAATGTACTCCATCATATATGAGCTTATACATTCATTTACCTGTTTATTAGGTAGATAGTTATAATTTAATACAGCCCAATACAACAATTTTGCAATAAATCCTAGCTCTGTGATGCTTTTGGTTAACACTGTATCAGAGAGGTTTAACAATATGGTCACTTTAGAGGCTTTAGGTACTAATAGATTGCACTTGACTGCATTATATTGTTTCTAATGTTTTGTCAACAGAAATTCACATTTACACTCAATACAATTTATAGTGTCCTGTTCACCTAACATGTATGTTTTTGGATTATGCGAGAAAACCGCAGCACCTACAGAGACACGCGTCCTAAATCAATAAATAAAGGTCCAACTATGTTCACAACTTTAAAAAATACCTCAGTGGGATATAGATGTTTTTCTTCACCAGAAAACAACAGCATGTAAACAACGTCGTTTTAAAAAAATCTGGCAATCAATGTCAAGCCTTGAGCAGAGTAAAAAAAATGAAACACAGCCATGAATATGTATTTGTTTTAAGAGGAACTCATTACACTTGTTCCTTAAGAATTTCCAACAAATCTCCAGAGAATAAATTATGACGGGAATAATAATGAAACCAAGAAAATATCACAACATAAGCTGGTTGTCAAAAAATGTGACAAAGAGGCAGGTAATGCACAGATTGAAAGGATAAAAATGGAAAACGTAAAGAGCTGTTCCCCCAATGTATCTGACAGGCATGTTGTTGTTGAAGTAAACTTAACCAGACAGGCCACTGATATACTGAACAAATTGAACAAGTTTGTTGTTCAATTCTTTAGTACTGTTTAGAAAGAATTGCATGTAAAAGGGCAGCCTAGGAAAAATAACATATCATACAGAAACTGCTTAACAATAGTTTCCTCCAAAGGGTAAAGACATACATTCATGTCAACACGTGTTTGTTTTAGTCTGTTGCAGCTGCGTAAATATAATGACATAGCCTATACATCATGTCTGAAGTCTATGGGTGGATCAGGAGAAGAGTGTAGATGGACTGCATGCCAAGGTGAAATTCAGTAAATGTGTGAAATTGACAGGGACAATGTTGATACTGTTAGCTCAGCGTGACCTGTATAATCCTAGAGGCCTGTTTCCCAGGCTCCGGTGACAGACAGAGCAATCAAAGTCACTTTAGTTCCTCCTTCTCCCTTAACTGCTCCACTCAGCCACCACTCCATCTTACTTTCTGCCTGTCCTTCTGCCCTGCAACAGGATTTCAATTATCATCTGACTTGTAAATGTTCAGTGGAAGGTTCTTCTTCTTCTCTCTCCTCATTCACCTTACCATTTACAGAGAATTTCAGAATCAACATAGCAGAAAGCTTTTTTGCAACAAAGAAAAAAAAGACACTTTTTGATGCTTACCATAAGAAAGAAATGGTTAGAGTGAGGGATCATAGACTTTGTTTTCAAGAAGTGACCTGTAGCTAAATGTTGCAATATTTAGTTATTGTCTAATGTCCCATTTCCCATTTAATTGAATAGGTCAACACACATCAGGCAACCCTCCTTCACCATCTGGGATGCACACGGGTCGAACTGTGGATGGCTTTGAAAGATTAAAACAAATGAACGAGAGAGAGTAAGGAAGCAGGCGAGTGAGAGAGGAACGTTTATGGATGGAAAGGTTAAACTAGCACTTACCTCTTATTTGGTGATTAATCTGTGTGATTCAATGGATTATTAATGAAGTGTATGGAACCACACTGGAGATTATGCTAACAGTATCAACCGCAAAATGAATGCTACATGATTTCAGCCCACTGTATGCATGACTGGACTTTGATGGAATAATCAAACCATTAAGCAGACCAACCAGTTTAAGTGTGTATATTTGTTCAGTGTGTTTATGTGTTTTATCCAGCTGTTTTTGAAAATGTTTCATACACAGATGAGGTCACCAAAATCTCTAAATCCATACAGGAGCTTGTCATCTCCAGGGTTCCAAGGCTTTTACATTACATCAGCAGTATAAGCATGAGTGCACCGTGCTACATGAATGAAATCAATTTACAGGAAGGGGGACATGCATTTTTATTTTAGAAAAAGTAGACATGTTCCCTCCTGGCGTGAAAAAGCCAGAGATTTTCTTCTTCTCCGCCTCATAGCAGCAGCGGAGGAAAGCCGGCTTTATGATACCATGATTCACTGGCAGCCTAATGAGAGCCACAGCCCTAAGCTGTTTATGTGGCATAAAGGCTGCCTCTATTAGCACTGCTGTCAGAGAGGGGGAGCTGGGCATTGGGTGGCAGTGCAGCGACAGTTCAGCTCATAACAGTATTCATTGACTAACAGGACTGGAGGTCGTCAGTTGGCAGGGCAGAAAGGCCCAGAGTGGAGGCAGAAGCGAAATAAAGGATGATACTTAGCAAATGTAATTAAACACAAGGGGTTTGTCACAGAAAGTGTTAATCACAGCAGGTCTTCTTATCCCGTCTGTAATGTCGTAATGAGCACACAAACACACACACACACACACACACACACACACACAAACAGACTCGTAGAATTATGTATTCAATTACATACTGTGTTATATTAAGTTTAAAAGCCACAGACTAATCGAAAGGTCCAAGAAATCAAATATGTGAAAGTACTGGAGAACTTCCCTACTGCAGTTAGACAATAATCAGAGTTGCAAGTCACTTCACATATGAAATGAAATCCACTACAACAATAAATAGATGCATTGATATAACATGGAATATTTCTTGTGTTATCGGATTTCCTGTCAAGAGCTGGTAGAGTGACGTATCTGCAGAGAATAATTTGTGCAAGCAAAAATAAAAATACAATAAATAGAAATATATAGTAAAATGAAGCATCACCCTATTTATAACTGTACGGAGTCAGAGACTACATATAAAATAAAGAAACAAGTGCAGGTTGAGTGTATTACTTTAAAACTTCTTCAAAGTCACTTCTTCATTACCACTGCAGTGCTTACAATTTCAAGTTTCAGCTTCAATTGGGATATTCAGACAGCAGCAAAACAGATGTTTACATTTACAATACATTTATACACCAAAGACAAATTTTAATGGCTTGGCAAGCATTAATGTCAAACACCAGTCATGACAAAATGTCATCAACACAGTCATGATGTGTCTGCCCTTCATTCCCTCACAACACATCAAATCCAGTTCTGGATCCCTGCATAGTGAACGTCCCACATCAGAGACACAGAGACAAAGACAGAGAGAGAGACAGGGAACGGATGCCTGCCTCTTCAACAGCTTCTCCTTTTACATCTCACAGGAAAAGAGTCATGGCACACAAAGGCTCATTTCAGACCAAGGCTCAATGGGTTTCAAACGAACTGCAGGTGGAAGAACCTCAGCTGCACTGAAAGCACTGCAACGTTGACTCTTCACAGAACCAGCTCCATTCTGGGATGTGTGGGGTTACCTGCACTCAAAAGACAGACTCCTTCTGAAAATTCCCTTCTTTTGTTAACATGTGTGAAGGGATTTCTTTGCCTAGAATTAAAACCATCAATGCTGTTGTAATCATTTCACAGGAGGATGGTCATAGACTGGACCACTGATGAGGTCTGCCATAGTGTGCTTTAGATAACAAGGTCAGCATCATACAACTGTATTCCAAACTGATGCACTGCTCTGAATAAACAATGGTGTCAGTGTTACATGGAGCATGACTCTTCACCTGAAGTTGGATCATAACAGCTGTCTATGAAAACAAATGTTTTCATGCAATGTGAATGTGCCAGATGAAGTTTAACGAGAAGCACCAGATTTCTGTTTCTGGTGACTGTTTAATCATTTGTGCAGTAAAGAAAAAGACCACAAAACTGAGACTGCCTGGCAAAATTCAACCAAGAAGAATATCGCATTCTTATCTCACCTTTATGTATCTTGCAAAGAAAATCAAACATGTTTGAGGTGACTGGGATGTCTGTGACGGCTCGAGGATTCTGTCAAGTTGTGTCTGTGACCTTCTCACATTTGTTGTCAAGAAAATTAGCTCAGGAAAGAAACAAAAAGTGCACAAATTTGTTTGTGAGTGTGAATTGTGAGTAAGTGTGTTTGGGAGTGGGTATCAGTCAGAGAGACACAGACAGAAAGACACAGAGGAAAGGATATATGTGACGGCTACAACCCTTACACCTGAAGATAAAGTCAGGTTTCAAAATGGTATTAAAATATTAAGACAAGTTAGCCACTGCAGTACCGACATTGTAAGTAATCCGTGAGCTTAATCACTGATCACATTTTGCATTTTAAGCCATGCCAAGGCGACAGCAGTAACTAAGACTTGCTGCTGCAGAACCTGTGGCTGCTGGTGGATGATGTGGACTCACCTTGGCGTTGACTTTGGTCTTGCTGCTGCTGCTGCTGTTAGTGTTGTTGTTGGGGCTGGAATTAGCATCTTCATGAACACTGTCCAAAAGCCAGAGGAGAAACTCAAGGGCATCATGCTGAGAGTTTCCCCGAAACTGAGAGCTGTACTTGGCCACAATGCCCTGAGGAGAGGAGAGACATCATTATTAATCCGTCACTTTGGGTAATTTCAAAAGTCATTAAATACTAACATCTTTCCTGACAAAATGAGGCCACCATCATGTTGAACACAGGAACGCATCATTTGCAAGTTAGAGTTGGTTCAGCTTGGAGCACTCAGGAGAGAGATAGAAGAAAGCAGTAACATTTCTCTCTCTTATCATCACTTAATACAGACTAATTTAAGAACAACTGTCAGACATTATTTGGCTATGATAAGACTGTGAATTAAAGTCATTCACAATTCTCTTTCAACATTGCACTTTGGGAAAATATGGAATGCTTTTATGGTATCTGAAAAGCCATGTATTCACTGGAAAAGCTGGCAGAACAGGCCGAGCACACTTCATCACAGTGGACCCAACACTTTGGAAGATGCATGCCATTCAGCAATGGTTACTGCATTGTCAGAACGAACTGTGGCTAATGATTAATGATTTTCTCAATTAATCAATTTATCATTTGGTCAATAAAATTGTGAAAATGCCTTTAATGATTTCCCAAATTTGAGAAAGTCACTGTAGATATCTTGTTTTATTTGACCAACAGTCCAAAACCCAAAGATATTTAGTTTACAACTTTAACATGTATGACAAAAAAAAGCATCAAATTCTCACATTTAAGAAGCTGGAACCAGCAAATGTTTGGCATTTTCACTTGAAAATTGCCTAAAACAATGATCAGGTTATCAAAATAGTTGCTATTATTATCTAAATAGTTCATTTTTTTTATAGATTAAATAACCTTATCTCTATTCTCAGATATTCCCATCTTCAGTCAAAAAGAGCTTACACAGATCTACAAAGTAATTCTGTGTACCTGTATATTAACTTATCTGGCAAATTTAGTTGCATATTTATTTTTCACAGTTTTATTTCTCTGCATTAGTGAAACTATACCAATTCTTTCGACTGAAATCTGTTATTACCTTTATTGTGTGTGTTCAGGGAGTGAGAGAAAAACAAAACGTGTTTTCTTGACACCTTCACGGCATTACTCAAATAAATGACATAATTACACAGAACAATAATCACTTCAATTTTAAAAGAAATTGCAGCTGCTAAAAAAAACAAAAATTGATGACTGGCTGCAAACTATCTGTTCTAAAACATACCATAAGGCCCTGACAAGCCTTTTATCTCAAATTCGGATTAAACTGCACCATTGGGGTCAGAAAATGTCTCTTTTCCAAAGTAATTTTTACTAGTTTCACCAGTTGCAAGAATATCCAGGACTGCATCCAGAAACATATCAGAATAAGGTAGATTATTCCACTAATATCAAGAGAACATGACACCAAGTTCAACTGCTGTTCTTTCTTAGCATTGCAAAAGTAAGTGAAATTACTTACCTATTACCTTTTTTTATTTTTATTTTAAGACTGTGGTTGTTTAAATAATGTACTCAGATTGCTATTAACAGCATCAGTAAAGAAAAGCAGACACATCATGAGTCATTTGTGGTGCCCAATAATATTTGAAGAAACTGTTCCCTAAACATACACTGCATACAAAAGCCTGACTCAGACAGAGGATATCCCAAATCTGACAGGTCTTATTAAAGAAAAAAAGAACCAGCAGACTGTCTAATTCAATTATGAGGAAGAAGTTGTACGTTTATGAGTCAGAGAGAGAAAATGACACACAAAACCAATGACAGCATTAACACTACACTGTGTGACTATTCCTCTGTCACTCTCCCTCTCTGTGTGTGACTGGCAGGATCCCGGCTCTGCTCCACACCTCATTAAAAATCACCACATCATACCTGCAGTATCCCAGTATCTAAATATAAACAAAGGGGGGGGGAGCCCCCCCACCCAGGAGACAGCCCGCTAATGAGCTTCATCACTATGAGGAAGCACTGACAGGGGATGGAGGGATGATGACAGATGGAGAGAGGGAGCAGTGGAGTAAGGGAGGAGAGGAAGGAGGAAGGGATGCTGGCGGAGTTTCAACAGACCTGCGAGTGTTTTTCTGTCTCCCTATCAAAAGGACGGCGCCGTTGTGGCTGGCCCAGAGATGAAAAGTAGGAAAACAGAGGCAGTGCAGTTTTTCAAAGCTACCAACAAAATAATAGGGGCGAAAAGAGAAAAAAGGACAATTTCCAAGGTTACAATGAGTCTGGGCACAGAAACTTGATGACATCAAGAGGTTATGATTTCTTTAAGACGAGGGGATGACTTCTCAACTGGCCTCATCTCTGCTGCCTCCTCTGTGTGTGTGTGTGTGTGTGTGTGTGTGTGTGTGTGTGTGTGTGCCAGAGCTGGTAATGGGAATTTTGCTCATGTATTTGATATCTATTTACAGTTGTGTCTCTCAGAGCATCTCTGGTGAAATGTGCCACTCAGCTTCAAAGGCAATGTTGTATTCCCAGGCATCAAGTCTTCGTTTTATTGGATTCTTGTAAAGGGAGAAATGAAAGGAGGAAAACAAGTAATGAGATGGTGAGGACAAAGACAAAGAAAGCACTTGCAGACTAAGTGGGATCTTAAGTGTTTGTTGAGCAAACACATCAGAGCCAGTCAAGGAGAGGATAAAGGTGGGCGTAAGGGTCAACTTGAGGGAGCACAGATCTTTTTGTAAGAACTATTGATCAGTGTAGACTAAGGATCTGATTCTCAACCCACACCTGATTGGGCCTGACCCAGTGTGGTGGATTCAGGCAGCATTTTTCTTAATTCTTACTAGCTTGAAACAAGCTTTATTTCATTTTTTTTCATTGGAGAGCATGTGGAACAAAGCTGCATAGTAAATATTTTTCCATAATTTACTAGTTTTCACCTTAGAAAGTGAGTAGTTTATATAGAAAAATGTTGTTGTTCCAGTTTTTGTAATTAAAGATACATACTACTTAATTATGATACCCAACTCCCACATGTAATTGTTAAAGCAACCAAAAGTCCAATTTATCTTAAAAAGACATGGTCAAAGAGGCTTCTGGGGGCTTTAATTGGGTTTAGTTCCAGGTTATATTAAAACAGAGAAGCTATTTTCTGTTTTAGCAAAAAGGAAACAAAAAAAGAATCAAGGAATACCAGCTTTTTCCACAAACAAAGGCAGCAACAAAGAAGAAGAAACACTAAAATAAAGATAAGAGAATGACAAAAGACAGCCATAAACCTGTGCAATCTCTACCACAGGGGTCGTGACCTCCCAGCGGTCAGCAGAGGCAGGGCTGCACTCTGGCAGCAGCCCCTCCTTTCACACCCTTTGCTTTACCTCACACCATTACCCCCTCGTGCCCTAAACACATCCATCCTCCTACTCCGTAAACAATGACAAATCAGTGTGCAGAGTGCTGGCAGGCCAGGAATTCACTATAAACATACATCAAGCAAATGTCCCTCCTTTCCTCTCCTCTCTCTCCCTATAAAAACATTTACCCCACCTAAAGTTCATCGTTGTCCGGCCTGCCAACAGACTTGGATGGATTCCTCAGTGACGTACATAGAATACTGACAAAATTATGATAAAATGGTATGATGGTATAACATTAAGAGAATCTGCACACACTCTTCTTTTCCACACACTGCCCATTCCCCCCACAGATGTGGCTGGAATGAGGCTGGATAGAATCTGTCATTACTGGCAGCTCCATTTGCCGTTTCATTTTTCAGCAGCCTGGTGTTGCCGCCTCACCTCTGCTGTCGGAACAGACCGGACTCAGGGCAGTCATCACTTACAGCCTCCACTTATTCCACTCTCTCTCCCCTCACACTGTGTTTCATCTATCCTTTTCCTATCTCACACACACAAACAGACAGCCTCTTTTTCCTTTTTTCCTCTCTTTCTATTAACTCTATTATAACTCTATTTCTTTCCTCTCTAGAAGAACCATTCCCTCCACATTGCAATCCCAGCAGAGCTCCAGCTACCCCAGGAAAACACACATCGATGAGCGCCTCTTAGCAGTGTAGCACCTGTCCTTCTTCCCTGCCTCCTCCTCCCGTCATTCTTCCAAAATCTAAACTAATTCAGCCTGCTCTTTCCTGTGTCACCCTAGGCCACACTGGATTGACCTCCAGAAGAATGGAGAACTAGGCAGGTATTTTTGATAACAAATCTAAATGCTACGTCTTGGAATCAGACCTATATTTTGAAGCTTGGAAATCCTTTGATAAAAAGGTGCCTGCGAGTCAAGACTGAACAAAGTCTGCGTGTCTGCAGATGTCCCCGGCGTGGGATTTACAGGCGATCAGTAAGAAATAAGAAGGGATGAGATGCGATGGAAATAATCGCCTCTGAATGGTTTACAGTCCAGGGAAAGCTCTCTGGGCTCTGCTGAAACTGAGAAATTGATACTCACAGCTGAGGCTGTAAATATGCTACTGTGTGCGCACAACTGAGACTCTAGGAAGCTGTATCTGTCACGCTATCGGGAGCTCGCATGACATTTCCATGTGCTTCCCATCACTGAGATAAAGTAGGAAAGTCATCCAAGACTCTCTTCCATGATTCGGTGATTGCAGTATCACACCCCAGAATAGTAAAGATTGATTTATTCCCATGGCTTCCTACATTGTGTCATTCAAGCTTGGTACATAAATCATGGGAGGGATAATAAACCTGGTGGAAAATGGTCTCATATTGAAGTGCTTACAGATACAGCACAGACACATTTCTCCTTGTGTTTCTTTATCGCCTTTTGTCACAGCAGTGTAGGTATTATGGAGTGTGGCTCACTGAGTCATGGGAATGCATGCTGTTTCCAAACAGCATATGGTGGCGCCTCTGTAACAGAACTTGTAAGTGGTCTAGCTTGTGTTTTATAAGTGTGAGATGGAGTATTTGAAGCGTTAGTACTTCCAGGCTCACTTCAACAGTTGCGACATACACCCTTCAGCCATAACAGTGTGACCACCTGCCTAATATTGTGTAGGTCCCCCTTTTGCCGCCAAAACAGCCCTGACCCATCAAGGCATGAACACACTAGACCTCTGAAGGTGTGCTGTGGTATCTTGCACCAAGACGTTAGCAGCAGATACTTTAAGTCCCGAAAGTTGTGTGCTGGGTCCTCCATGGATCAGACTTGTTTGTCCAGCACGTCCCACAGTTGCTCGATTGGATTGAGATCTAGGGAATTTGGAGGTCAAGTCAACACCTTGAACTCGTTGTTGTGTTCCTCAAACCATTCTTGAGCCATTTTTGCAGCGTGGCAGGGCGCATTATCCTGCAGATAGAGGCCACTGCCATTATGAAATACCGTTTTTATGAAGGGGTGTACTTGGTCTGCAACAAAGGATAGGTAGGTGGTACATGTCAATGTAACCACATGAATGGCAGTTCCCAAGGTTTCCAAGCAGAACTTTGCCCAAACAATCACACTGCCTCCGCCGGCTTGCATTCTTCCCATCCTGGTGTGCATCCTGGTGCCATGTCTGTTGGATCGGACCACACCGGCCAGCCTTCGCTCCTCACGCGTATCAATGAGCCTGTCGCGTATCAATGACCCTGTCGCTGGTTCACAGGTTTTCCTTCACTGGGCCACTTTTGGTAGGTACTGACCACTGCAGACCGGGAACACCCCACACCTGCAGTTCTGGAGATGCTCGTCTAGCATCACAATTTGGCCCTTGTCAAACTTGCTCACATCCTTACGCTCGGCCATTTTTCCTGTTTTCAAAACATTAAATTTTAGGAAAAAATTTTCATTTGCTGTTTAATATATCCCACCCACTGACAGGTGCCATTGTAACAAGATAATCAATGTTCTTCACAGTGGTCATGTTATGGCTGATCAGTGTAGATGCTATTGCATGTCTGTGGCCAAATATAAAATACAGTGATTACTATATCGTGTTGTGTGCTTGAAAACAGAAAACAAAATATTCAAAGCCTCGTACTGTTTACACTGCTACAATCTCCCCCTCAAAAAAGTCCCCCATCTGCTCCACTGAAAAACTGCCACAATCATACTGGAATGAGAGGCAGTCTGAGTGTGCGGATTCAGCACAGAGTCCAGGTGGTGCATGTCCCCACGGCAAAGTGTTCGTGTGTGTGTGTGTGTGTGTGTGTGTGTGTCTTTCTACAAACAATTGTCAGCATTAAGAGTGAGAACGAGAGTGGTCCTTGAAGGAAAGCAGAGACAAGAAAAGACAAACAAACCATCAGTCTCGCTGCCCAGCCTCACTGTCACACACTGCCTGCACTCTCAGAACAAACAAGACTACTTAAAACACCAGGCTTCATCTTCCCGGCTGAGCTCCAATGGCCTCACAGAGCTGTATTTTGTCATGCGTGAAAAGACGAATCTGGGCTCCTCACTACAACTTCTTAAAGTAGTTACTGTGTTGTTAAATCCTTTAGGTCAGGAGTGTAACAGTAAAATACAAAAGAAAAAAAGAGCTCACTCTGTCATCAAGTTAAATTGATGTAGACAAATTGAGGGCCAGCCAATAAAAGAACACTTCATTCCTCCTGATTTCATCAACATCAAATGTGTAGCGAAGCAGTTATGGCAAAGTTGGAAATTTTGACCTTTAAATACAGCACCTCTATTAGGCTGATCACTGTCATTTATAAGCGTAGCTGCATTTGGTAACATTTAATTTCAGTCAAACAGTCATGGTGTAGGACTCATGGGAATCTAATGAGGGTGAGCAGGTGAGCAATTTTACAAATAAGATTAAAGTGCTGAGTTGCAGGGGTCTTTGGTGTCCTGTAAGTGAAAATCTGATTATGGCTGGTGAGGTGGTGTGCCTTGACTGAAGGAAACAGGATCACTGTGTAGAAATGCTACACTGGACTCCTTTCTCTGAATCCCACGCTTCCCATGAGAAATCTCTCTTTTCTCATAATTTCTCTGACCCTAAAACACATTTTGTTAAACCACGACCACAAGCATCACTTATTAAATCAGTCTAGTGATTATCACAATTAAACTTCTTTAATTCTTTAACCCCCCCGTAATGTATTGTGATTTTGGGACAAATACTGACATTATATGGTAGATAAATATGAATTTAAATGGTTTTATTTTTAATTTTGAATGTCTGCATGCAGCATAGTATAACAGACACATTCTGCACTTTGGTTTGTCAAAGTCAAGAAAGTAAAACAAATTTTGTTTTCCAGCTCCAAGTCAAACCTTTACAGAAAACGCACCCAACATTTAAATGCTGACTAATCTCCCTGCCGCATTTTTGTAAAAAGAAAAAAGATTGAGGTCATTCTGGTATCTTCAGCTGATCCACTGTGGCTTCTACTGACAGGTTCATGACTTCTCCTCACTCCTAATACCAATCCCAAAACAAAAGAAGTTAGAACAAGTACTGCAAAAGCCCTTATCTTAGAGAAAAGTTTCTTGTTTCCGCTTCTTTTCAGGCCAGTGCCTCTCTTGTGAAGAGATTTGGTAATAACGATCACTTGTAAAAGTAGTGTGTCCCTTTTTGTGATTACAGACAAGGGGGGGTCTTATGAGGCTCACAGGAGGGACGAAGGTTTTGTTTACCAGCAACGTCTCTTCCTCCCACTTTCCCTTTTTCTCTCCCTCTGAGTGCACACTATTGGAGGCGTCTCAGCAGGGGAGACATCCTCCTTTCCAGGCTGAATGCACTTGCTACAGTAAACATCCTCTCTCCTGCTTCACCCAGCAGACAGACACAAATCACTGTGTCGATGCGACCGGGCGAGGCAAGAAAAGGGGAGTGAAGGACATGTTGTTTTTTTTAATGCAGCCAAGTATGATGAGAGGTATTACAGCAAAATAGAAGGAAGAGTGAACGTCTCTATTTAAACACATGAGGACACATTCACACATTGCGTTCAAGGGCTAATATTCAGTATTTCCTTCCAGCAGGTGGCCATTCCAGAGACAGATTTTTACACAGTTTTTAAACTCATCATAAAGAAAAGGGCCTGAGTGAAACACACTTAGATTGAATCACACATTCTGTGACAGTTTGATCACCTGTAAAGTAAGAAAAAACATACTGCCAAGGTTTGGCCCCGAGTTAATAAATGATGACATTGAGAAAGCCGACCTTGAGCCACAGTTTTCATTCATTCGTTTTGCCTTTTACATTTACATTTACATTTAGGCATTTAGCAGACGCTTTTATCCAAAGCGACTTCCAAAATAAGAGCTTTACATCAAGTGCATAGAACCATGATTGAAAACAACAGGACGTCTCAT
>JAVQJD010008764.1:0-11445 GCA_036023655.1 Nannoperca australis | reverse complement strand
CACAAAGACCCAACGTTCCCACCATGAGCAGCACTAGGCGACAATGGCAAGAAAAAACTCCCTTTTAACAGGTAGAAACCTCGAGCAGAACCAGGCTCTAGGTGGGCGGTCATCTGCCTTGACCGTGTGGGTTGAAAGAAAGGGGGAGTGCGGGGGGGGGGAGGAGAGAGAGAGCAGGAGGAAGGTGAACATACTAATCTGGTTGAAGGTCTGTTTAGTATTGAGTTTTGAAATATTTTAGATATGGTTTAATAGCAGTTTATTTTGATGCACAAAACTGAAAATAAATGTAATTCTCTACATGACAAGTTTCCAGTTTTTATTCAGGTTTGTGTAAAAGTAAAAACTTAAATTACAATTTCCTTTCTAATAACTTGAACATGATCAGGGCAAAACAGATCAATTTGACCTCTTGCAGTGTGCTCATTTTCTATTCAAGTATGTTGAGTAGAAATGTATTGTCTGACACGTTCATTATGTTCATTTTGCAGAAATGATAATCAGTTTTCTGTTGTTGTTGTTGTTCTAGGTTTATGGCACTGGTTCCCAAACAAGAGCATTTCAGTATGTAAGGTAAGATTGCTCATGTTAATTAATTTTAAGTGCCATGCCATTATACAGTAAATGCATTTAGTTGTAAAAAAAAAAGAATCTGTGGCCTATCTCCACTGAGACAGACCAGTTTTCTTTTTTTTTTTCTGGCATTTAAATATTTCAAAAGGTTTCTCTGGAGGTGGTTGCTTTCATGGATTCGTTAATTTGGAATAAGGCACAAGAGTATTGCTTTAAATTGGACTTTGAAGTTTATTATTAAATACCAACATGTGCATGTCTTTCCATCAGGAAGAGCAGAAATACGTGTATGTGGCATGTAAAATGAGCCTTTATCAGTTTGTGTGCAGGTTATTATGAGATGCATTTCATCAGTTTGAAGATGAGAGATCAGAGACGCCGCATTTGAAGCTCCCCTATCTCTTCGAAGCATTCACCAGATGCCCTGTATGACTTTAGTATTGCATGAACAGTTTAAAGCCAATGTCTTTGGGCAAACTCTGAAATGACTTGGGTAACCTCGCATTATTTCCTTTATACTTTATGTTCAAAATTATTCAGATCTACACATACTAAAGCTTCACCTCAGCACATCGTCATATCTGCTCTTTCTCTATCAAATTTCAATGATCAGCTTCAGAGGCATTCTGTTTTAATGACTTTAAGTCATTTGATAAATGACATAATTTGTATTTACTCACACATGGACTTAATTTTAGATGTGAAAGCAAATCTCTGCAAACTAATTAACAACAATTAAAGTTTGTTTTGATGTATTGATGAATTCAATCTTATTCTCCCTGTACGCCGTAGCTCAAAGTGTAAGGGTAGTAGTAAAACTAGGGGCCTGGGTCAATTGTAAGGGCCCACTCGTATGTCTCTTATGTCGTCTCCTCCTTTCAAAGCACAGCACATAGGCTGTATGAGGTTGGTATGATTCACCGAGGGTGCCAGGGGGCAAAAAAATTATTTCACAGAGCATAAAGAAATGTGGGCGGGTGTCACATCTTGATAGGGAGCTTTAATCAAATATTAAAGCATCTTCAACATAATAAAACAAAACCATCATTAAGCTCAGTGAGAATGTGATTAGATTTCCAGGATTTAACCAGCAAAATGCATAATGAATTGAGTGGGATCAAAATGAACATCAATGGTGCAGAGTCTGAACAACATTAGTATGCAGGTTTACATTGAAACGATCCCATGGGTAATATGTTTGATTCCACACAAAATAAGAGGTGCATAAGATAATTCACTGCCACAGATAAAGGCAGGGAGTCATGGGAGAGAAGTGTACATGTAACATGTCTTTATCTACAAGGAGAGATCTGTTTGGTTTTCGTTTTTTCTGACCAGATGATGACATTACAGATCTGATCATGTGCGACAATCATAACAGTATTTAAAGCTAACATCCGTCAGTTTTTACTATCCCTTTTGGATGACGGGGTATAGTTAAAAACTAATTTGTATTTAAAACATGCTCACTTATGCATATATACAGTCTAATCTTACGACAGTCATGATGTTCAGTTTTTGTTTAAATCTTTTATAGAAAGGTGTTGATTCAATTTTATGATCATTGAAACACAAAGTTCAAACTGAACAGCAGCACAACAGATCGGTTTGTGATGGGGGGGGAATTAGATTCTTATAATAAACCTGCATCCACTATTCCCTGACCTGTGGTAGGTGAGGAACCTTGTTCCAATGTCAATATCTAATACGTGTGTGTGTGTGTGTGTGTGTGTTCATGTGTTCATGTGTTCATGTTCCCCCAGGATGAACTGACATAACTTTTGGTGATCCTCAGATTTTTCATCTGTCAAAATTAACATTTTTCCAAATACCTGCAAAACGGATATAAATGGCATTCCCATCAGCCTCAGCTGTACTTTTCCTTCTAATTAGCAAATGTTGGCATGCTAAACTAAGACGAACATGGGGGAAAAAAACGTCTAATCATCAGCATGTTAGCATGCTGACAGCATTATAACTCAAAGCACCAGTGTGCCACAGTACTACTACTACTAGCATAGCTGTAAACTCTTACTCTTACTGTTAGAAATGCATGCGCTGCATTCTGGTTCTGGTTTATATTCATTTGTGGTGTCATGTCAGCCCAGACGGACTGCGTATTACTGTATGCATGACTTTAAAAAAAGATTTATAATGAGGGTTGTAATGTTGTGCAGGTGGAAATGAAGGTAGTATATGCTGCAGCTACCAGCTGGCCTTGGAACATTTAGTTTTCCACTTTGATGACGTGCTAAGTAGAAAAGTAATATTGAAGCAATTATGGGTCCATTTTAGCCAAGATATTTCTATTACGTTGCACGTACAATGTAAAAACATTTCTCTAACAAATGTGTATGAAAAGTCCATGCTCATGCAGTGTCCCTCATGCAAAGCAAAGCTACAACGTGGAATTTAAAAGAATTTAATCCATTTCTAATGTTTCTGCTTTGGTCTGATTTGTTCTGTAGCGATTTGGTGAACGGCCTGGTGCTGTTGATGAACAGTAACATCAGCAGTCCTGTCAATCTGGTGAGTTCATCACACCGCTGTGTTTCACAAATTGAAATAGAAAATGAATTCTGCGTACGTGGCAGACCGTTTACCTGTGAGTCAGTTTGTGCCTCTCTTGTTTGCACTGACGTGATTGAAGCTCATGAAATCTGTTTGCAGGGAAATCCAGAGGAACACACAATATTGGAGTTTGCTCGTCTCATCAAAAGTCTCGTCGGTGAGTTGTCGGATCGATCAAGATAGCTGTCATTCTGTGCCTCTGCAAACTCTTGACGCTTGCCGTCCCCTTCCCTCTCCAGTCAATCCTTGCTTGCCTGCCTGCTTATCTCTTAGTGTCATTCTCCCACTTTACTTGTCCTATTGTACCCCTTCTTTCCTGAGGTGGAGTTATGCTTCTGTGTCACAGTGATCTTGGCATAGAAATTGATTTATTTTCCTGAGTAGGATGCAACCCCTTTTATTGATACAGCAATGGATGCGTCTTCTGTTGATGCCGTGTCTAGCAGTCATTATGCTGCATGCACAGTTATCATATTTACATGATCCCATTCATTGTGATGGTGAGTAACAATTTCTGCAAGGACCAAGTTTGCATGGGAAAGGCTTTTCTAGATAACTAAATATGAATTTATCTAGCAGCATTATAAAAGGAGAAGTATAAAGAGCCTATTTTTTGTTGTTGTGGTGGTTTAAAGTGTTATCTTCATAGCCAGAAGAGGTATTTACATTTTTGAAGAGGTGCACGTCAGCTCCAGTATTAACTCTGGTTGAGTTACCACATCTACGCATGAAGCCACTGACACACAGGAGCACCACTCTGCCTTGACTCATCTCTCCTACAAGGCTGTTTTTGATGATTATCCGAAGGATTAAAAGTAGGAGGAAAGAGAAGAATAACCATGCCCTTCTCCCCCCCCACACACACAGTGAGCCGAAGTCAGATCCAGTTCCTTCCAGAAGCCCAGGACGACCCGCAGAGGAGAAGACCCGACATCCGAAAAGCCAAGATGATGCTCGGCTGGGAGCCGGTGGTATGTGTGACACACGACAGTCAGCAGGACTTTTCTTAAATGCTCACATGCTGTCCTGCATAGTGCAGACATACTGTGAAACACAGCTTTTGCCCTCGCGTAGTGCAACAAAGCTTCAGATCAGTTACATCAGTGCACCTAGTGGTGAGGTTGCAGATTGCAAGCAAGTTGTCGCCCCCCCCCCGCTCACCCTCCCCTTCCAAAAATAGATCTAAAAAGGGTTCGTTCAAGGTGACGAAAACACATCGACTCTTATTTTCAGGAGATTATACACTAACAAAAACATTTCTGCTAATAGATCTCTTTAAATCCTCTAAATCACAGGTGAAGCTCTGGGATACACGAGGTCTATAGATACAGATTACTTCACAATTTACAAAGAATATTATTGGCTGAGTAAATGACTGATAGCATATTACACACTGTCCCGCTGTGTTTGAAGAGCAACCTCCATCAATATCTATACCAGCCGTATATATTTACAGTCAATACGTGACACAGTATGTGATCAATTTATCAACATATAAATGTAGCTGCAATACTTAGTGCCATTTTATTTGTATTTAATGACAGTATCTTCATATCGTGTTGGCAGGTGCCCCTGGAGGAAGGCTTGAACAAAACCATCCAGTACTTCAGCAGGGAACTCGAGCACCAGGCCAACAACCAGTACATCCCCAAACCCAAAGCCGCCCGCATGAAGAAAGGAAGACCCAGACACAACTGAGGTTGGGTTTTTCACCACAGACTCTTCCGAAACACAGAAGGATGTTAAGACTCCTCAGAGGACTCTGGATGAGCAACTCTTTGAAATACACTCTTGAGTAGAGCACTCTGGGACCTGGTGTCGTTTTTTTTTTTTGAGAAGCACTTCCTCTTAAAAGTCTCTTTAAAAAAATAAAATAAAAAGAAAGTGTTTCCTTGCGTTGGAGCTGCAGCTGAAGTGTGGGGTGAGGGCCTCCCAGCGGGAGCTTGTGTGTTGGACGGACAAGCCTGAATCAAAAACAGAAATGTGAGGCAGGAAATCTGAAACCCAGCCTACGTTTTTTTTTTTGTTGTTGTTTTTTTTGTGAATTTGCGCTTTTGCTATTTAAATCGCAGACATGAGAATCATGCAAACAGCTCATACTGTGCATCAGTGCTTTGCGGTTATTTTATCATGGTGTTTTGTCTCCGGAGATGAGCTACCCGACTTTTTTCCACTGGATGTTTTATCCTCTTATCAGTGGCGTGCCAGCACCCTGTTTCTTCTAGAAAGACTGTTACAGCATCGTTGCGTGTTTATCAGGACATCGTTGTGTTCCGCTTTGTGAAATCTCATGTCAGGATGTGCATTATTAATTTCAGATGAAGATGCTATTTTAATAAAATATTTCCAATATTTTGTGTATGATATAATTAGGGAAAGAGATCGTGTGTGTGTGCGTGGGGGATTTGTTTCTACAATTTGTTCAGTGGAAGTGAAAAAGCAGGGGACTTGGGCAGCACTAAGTCACACCTTTATTTACGTTAATCTAGTGACATAAGATTTTAACAGAATTTCATTCAAATCAGCTGCCTCAAAGCTAGTGAGGACAAAAACACTATGCTGTGTTATTTCCCTTTGTATAACTAATATGTGGAGATGGAGAGAATAAAATGAGGGTGGGTTATAGTTGGGTGATACAAAAGCAAAGAAGCCAGAGCAGCTGTGGAGTACTTCACTATCACAGGCTGTTTTCTCAAAGAGAAAGCAGAGGCACTTACTGAGACAAAAATTTTTTTTTCTCAGTAATGCTTTCACAGCTTTTGGCCTTTAAGGAGGAAATAGAAAGTGGCATGCATTGAGATGTTGGTCTTATTAAATGTTCCCTCCATTTCGTCCTGTTCCTGGTGAAAAGCAGAGGGACAAAAAAAAACAAATACAGTGGCCTGTGTGTGTGAGATTGGAGTTAGTAGTAGTCATAGTTGACATTAGCACCGTGTATGTAAGAACCGGGGTCACGCGGGCCGATGGGGGAGTTTTCATCATAGTGGTGCTGACGCCCTTGATCACTGGAGCGAGCGTGGTCCATCCAGTACGACAGGTCAGCCTCCAGCCTCTGGTGAGGAAGGAAAGAAAAAAAAACCACAGCAGACGTGACTCGTTTGGAAACTCAACAAATCTCAAGCTAATGAAACACAGAGGCAGCTGATAAGGTGTCCACTGAGAGCGTCAGCAGGCACGGCTGTGGCAAACAGACGTGCATGAGAGAAAAGACCAATGCTTTCACAGCTTTGGCCTTTTAAGGAGGCAATAGCAAATGGCATGCATTGAGATTTCGGTCTTATTAAATGTTGCCTCCATTCCTTCCTGTTCCTGGTGAATTCTACGGGACGGTGACCTGAAAGGAAACTGAAACTGGTGATGTGAGTGGGATTATGTTTTTGTGTGATAGAGGGAATCCATGTATTGACATTTGATCAGTTCCAAGTTTATATTTATTCATTCATTCATTCAGTCAGTCAGACCGCAACATGGTGAGAATAAGCGTGCCTTTTGAAAAGACATCTGCCCAGTTTCCACTACTGTTGTCCTTCACATATCTGAGATATATAAAGATCCAGATACCTAAAGTCTGTTTTATCTGTTTGTTTATTTTAGTTTTATGCATGGTATATATTAAGCCAGGTTTTAAAATGAAAATGTTGATTCTTTTCTCAATAAAATGAAATATCCACGACTAAATAAGCAACAGTCAAAGTTACATTTTATAAAAACAACATAGTCACATATTACTTATTAAGTTTTAAGTAAAAAAAAGAATCTGCTTCATCAGACTGTGGACAGATTTGATTGATGGTGTACTGCCTTGCAACATAAGCAAACAACCCAACAAGTATATTATTTCTAAATCCGGATTGGTGAAAAGTTGTGTTATGTCTTCTGTGGCCCTTTTAGTCAGACTTAGACAGACAGCCAGAAATGTTACAAACGGTCCAATGGAAGACACAACATGCATTATGGGAAGTGTAGGATCCAGTGTATTTGCAGTCTTGTCTCAGAAGGTGGCAAAGCTATGTGCTGTTTTTGTTACGTGGATCAGGTTCGCAGAATCCCAGACATGTTGACAGCTGGCAGCACTGGAGATGGATTTCTTCTTTTTCTTTTGTTGAAAGACTTCAGACTAGAACGGAGACAACCCACCTGCTCGTCAAATCCCATGGTCTTAAACTGGATAATCCACTGCTGTACGTCTGGTCTGCTGCGATCCCAAACGTTCCTCTTGGTTCTGCTCAGTTTTGCCAGGAACTGTTGAGCCTCGGAAGAAGGGAGGGCAACAGAGGACTTTGAGAGGGCAGTACCAGCTCCGGCCACTGGGTGGAAGCACAATGGGGCCAAAGAATGAAAGAGCACTTTCAAAACACCTTTCACTGGAGTTGATCTTTGTATCGGCAGTGCGACAATACTGTTAAGTAAAATGTTACCATCTTTTTTCCTTAAGATCTTGTGCAAGCTGCTGTCACTGGATACATCTGTTAAGGAGAGTCGACAGAGAGCTGATGAGCTGCAGTAAGACGTGAGTTAGACTCTTGATAAATAATATAACACAATTGCATCCGCTGTCATCTTTAAACAATCACGCAAATTGTGGATTTTTAATGACCAGCCCTTTTGATACATGGTGTAAGATGTTCAAGGCTACCCATACAGAGATGGCTCGTCAAACCTCTAACTTCTTGGTCAAAGCTACATGAAATGGCCAACACCAATTTGAGTATAAATATATTTTCTACCTTCCCTCTCTCCCACTGGAGCAGTGGAGACGAGTGTGCACTAATGAGGCATCTTGTACCTCGCTGCACAGCACCAGTTCAGTCAGATGACCTTTTCCAATAACTGTAGTGGCAGTGACCTGATCTCTCCCTGCGCTGTGCTCCCCTCGCCACACCTGGGCCACGTTATCTTTAGTCTCGGAGGGTTTCATTCATCTGTATTTCTGAAACGCTAAACCTTGAAACTGATGTTTTACAAAGCTCCTCCCTCAGAATATGCAGAGAAATCCAGTCCATATTTGTTTGGTAGACTCTGTCTTGGTTTAAGCACAAAACATGTGCACTATGCAATTTGTGTTGCAATATGAGCTAAAGGAACACATTCCTGCAGAATTATTCTCATAGCTATAGCAGTCTGTCCACAACATGTGCAGTGTGAGTCAATCTTTCCAGAGCTTTTGCATGGGGTGCTTTTTAATCTTTTCTCCCACAACCTCTTTACATCTGTAATAGTGCATTAATCAGCTTATCAGTGCATCTTAATGCATGCAATGCAACATGCAACATATGCTTTATAATAACAGTAACAGGATAAAATGGCACTTTTCAAAAGGTAAAATCACTTTACTACTAAACTAAACTACTACTACGCATTAACAACATGAAAAGCGCCTGCCAGTACAGTGTGTGTAGTCACCAGAATGTCACTCGTTGTGAGTTCAGCTAAAACCACCTCAATAACCTCTTATTATTCATGAGAAGTCTAACAATGCATCACCCAGGGCCAACGGGGAGTGCTTTTATAATTCTCAACAGCTACAACTTCAATAAGTATGATAAATAAAAGTGTCATTCTCTTAAAAAAACCCAGATGAAAAAGCATGTTTTGGTACCTTAATGAATGTAAAATGTGTCTTGACATGTTTATCTAACACACTAGTTTGATATAATAACGTTACCTGGTTATCGTTCGTGGGCTGGCGACTAAAAAAGGCAAATTAATCTAATTTAGGCAGCTTTTGCTAGCTTTTCCTCCAGCTTTTTTTCTTTCTTGTCTTTTCTCACTGCCGCTTTCATATTTAGGCACGACGACACGTCGCTCGACTTGCACGTAAGGAAGGCCGAGAGGACCAAAACGTGTCAGCTCGTCAGCTATGGAGGATGTTTTTGGTCATAATTTAAATGAACAGTCCAAATAGAAAATGAAGAGAGTGAAGTTATTATTTCTTTTGCATTTGCACTTAATCATTTGACATTCGATTCCAACGTTGGTATCTGTATCGGATCGATACTAGCGTGATGGGATCAATACTTTAATTTCCGTTTTTCTCCTTTACGTTCAGTACTTGCTACCGCTTCATCAAAGCACGTCTGAGTGCAAACCCCCCCCCACGTGACTCAGCGGCGCCAAGAACACACACATCAGCTGGTGGACTGCAGTCTGTTCTCTAGTAATTTAACTTTTAAAACATTTGTCCTTCTTTAATAATTTTGTGCACTTTTTTGTTTGTTTAAAACATATGTTCATGATGTTCAATGACGATTCATTGATGTTGCGGTCATCAGGGAGCTCAAGGGGAGCTAACTGGTACTTTATGGGCTCTGAAACCCCATGCAGGAAGGTGCCAAATAGTGCAAAGTCATTCCACCCACTCTCCACCGCAACAGATGGTTCAATCACCTCATAAATCATGGTTTTATAGGTAAAAAGTATCAATATCGGGATATTAGGCTTGGTATTACTGGGTATCGGATCGGAAGGGAAAATAGTGGTATCGCACGTCCCTACTATGGGCCCCTCCACCTCAACCGCATCGCCTGCATCGTCCATACGTACGACCCCGAGGGAACTGTCTCAACAAGTATTTTATGGATTGCTGTGAAATATGTTACAATGTTTCTTAAGGTATCCGAGTGACAGAAAGAGAAAAAGACCCCGGCAGGGAAAATCTAATATTTTTATAAAGGCTGCTTCTTAGTCTTTCATGTTTTCTAAGAACGAACATTCTCATAAATAGCATCCCACACTCTGACATGTAATAATTCATCTTTTTAACTGCTAGTGCTGTTAGAAACTACCACATTCATGTAGAAATGAATACAAGGCCAGATGGTGAAGGACATTCTGATGTGGACTAAAACATTTGTTAAAAACATTTTAAAAGCAAGTCACGAGAAAAGTCGAAGAAAAGAATAAGGTTGAGCTCACCTCTAACTGCAAACACTGTCAGCAATACAACCAGCCCCATTAACCTCAAGTAGAGCTGCTGGGATGCCATCTTCTTCCCGCTCAGAGTCTTGACAGAGCGGCTTAAAGGCATCCGTGCATAAACGGTTGCACAACCAGAGGGAACAGTGGGAGGCAACACAGACTTTCCAAGTGAAAATTGGCCCGGGGCAGTGGAATGTTTTTTACCTCCTCGCTTACGGAAGAAAAACCGTCAAAACCAGGAGCTTTTTCTGCTCTTAAATGAATTTGTGCCAGGTACTTTTCCACCTCCCGTACAATACAGCACACGAGCAGCAGTGAGAGGGAAGAAAAAGGTCGTTTTCCAGTGTTGTATGCAGGTTTGCTTTGTGAAAAGATATTCAGGCAACTCCAGACGCAGGTTGCTGCAGTACAAATGTGTTATTAGAAACTACTGTTTTACCTTAATGGGAAAAATGAATAAACTGTCTGAGGTGAGTTGCTGGTAACTAAGTGTAAACTGTGTAATACAAACATACAACACAACGTGCTGACAGTGTCTCTAATACTTATAACAGCTGCTGTTTCTGACACTACACTAAAATAATTGAGCTTACTGGAGAGAAGAGCTACTTGAAATTCATTTCAACAGTAAGCCTGTGAATAACAGTGAAATACTTGCTGTTGTTTAAAACATCATTCAGTCCGCCTACAGTACGAGAAGCAGAGTGAGTCTCATTATCAGCCAACAATGTACAAAAAAGGCCCAATTCAGTGAGAATAAAGTGTGATGCGGCAGAGGACATTAGCTGAATGCAGCATGATTTTTAAAATGTTCAGCCTAATTGGATGCATTGTTTTACAGTTTAAGCTCCACCGTTGGTATCCACTTCCCCTAGTGTTTCGTTCACGGTGAGGACACGGTGCTCATTTGATCTTGCCTTGATCATCCTTAGAACTGCGGAGGAAACTGAGGAATGTTTTACAAATTAAAATCTTCTATGGATTAAAAATTGATAATGCAAACAAATAATAAATGACCTTGTTTGCAGTCGGAGGAGTGCTGTAAACAGGTACCATGGTGGTACATGGGGAAAGTGCTTTTTGCTGCAGTACCGTGAGTGGCCAGCAGTTGGCAGCCAGGCTGAGTGCCGGCGTATCACCCTCTCATGCTCAGTATATATCTAAAGTTTGCTAACATTAGCCGCTGGAAGCTACTGGGACATGCCAGACCAAGTACAGTTGTAGTTTCAAAATATTTTATTACATTTACACATACATTAAAGTGAGTTTTATTTCTCGTGTGTGTGTGTGTGTGTGTGTGTGTGTGTGTGTGTGTGTGTGTGTGTGTGTGTGTGTGTGTGTGTGTGTGTGTGTGTGTGTGTGTGTGTGTGTGTGTGTGTGTGT
>JAVQJD010008756.1:0-33264 GCA_036023655.1 Nannoperca australis | reverse complement strand
AGGCAATCCCGGTACCAGGCGCCATGCGCAGTAATCGAGAGAGGACGAGGGATGATTACGTAGGGTATTTATACGGAAATGGCGTAGTGACGTGGTTGACGTAATGGGGGTGTGTTCCTGCTCCCGAAATTCCACTAAATAGCAACAAATGCTGTAGTGCAGTGTGATTTACGCCTTGGCTACCTTCCCTCCATTTCTATGTCTGAACACATTACAGGTACGTCGTAGCTTAACAAAGCACTTTAGTGGGATGACTGGATGGTATTTGTGTGTGAATGTGTGTGTTTAGGGTAAGGGTGGTGAATTAAAGATGAGAGGAGAAAAATTCATTTTAGGAGGTTTACAAAACACTGACAAAACACTGATAACTTTTCAGAGGTGGTGAAGCAGCCAGTTGGCTGAAATTAGGGGGGATCGGCTCTTTCCTAGTGTGTTGCACTTTTGCTTATTTAAATAAGCTAGAGAGGTAAAACTAGTGTAGAGAAATTGTGCAATTGATCAACAGCATGGCTTTTTGGCTGCATATTTGTGGTTAACAAATGACATGAACATGAAGAGCTTGATATTCACATTTCCTCTCACTACAACACAGAAGCTCATCTGTCTGGCATTGACATCATTATATGAATGGTTCTTGAGCTGAAGTAAGTGAACTGGTAGTGGCTCACAGAGCCATCAGTACTGTTACAGCAGTTTGACGGCCTTTGTGCCAAATTTGATTTTGTTTGGAGTATACTGAAGCCTTGAGAAAGGGACTGAATGGACAATTTGGGGGATGACTCAGTCACTTGAGAGTTTAAAGATTTCATATGGTGAGCCAGAAGTCAGACAAATCTACATTGCCTGTTACTCTCCCTACCCGTAACAGAAGACACTTTTCTCAGATTTTCTTAGCTAGCAAAGAGAGACTGAGAGTAGTGAGTCTATATTCTTTGCCTCTCAAACAAAGAACTGATAGCAACTGTATGTATCTGCAGTCACAATCAATAAAATGTAGGGAATACTACTGAGGTCACTTCTAATCTGCTAGTCACACGTGATGATAAGAACTTACTTTGTGTGGTTTTAACTGTTTAGTCTAAAGTAGAATAGTAATGCTCAAATCCAATTGTGCCAATACAGAACTGGCCCATGGAAATAAAATCCACCAATCAGCACCTACAAAGCTCACTAATTAACACGTTGTATCCTTTTGTTAACCATACAAAAACTAAAGTGTAAAAATGACATTTTGCTGATATGTGCTGGACTTTTTCCTAGCCAAGACGAGACAACCAGCAGAGACACCAGGAAGTTACTGGTCCAGGCCAAGAAATAGTCCATTACATATACCTTCATACTCAACGAATAGACAAGTGTGTGGTTCTGAGCAAAGTGTTGAACTTTAAGTTATCCAATTTATTAATCCATTGACAATGCTCATGGTTAGGTGAGGTTCCTGAGGAAGCACTTATTCTTAGTTCTTGTGCTCGGCTGTTTTGAGAGTTGCAATGTAAATTCCATCACCTTTATGTAATATACATATTTTGTTAGGTTAATGTTAGTCACCTCTCCGACAACTCTTCTAATTGCAAACACTGTGACCTCTGTGGGAGGATTTGTGTGTGGTGGAGTTTAATTTTAAAGAGATGAGTCATACACCATGTTATAAGTAGGTAAAATGAATAACTATGAGCAAGAAGTAGACTGAGACTGGATTTAAAAGTAATGGTTTGTCAGAGCTCAGTGGCGGAGCGTAATGCATCTTAAGTCAGCTTCAAAAAGGATTGATAAGTCTGAGGTTTATTGTAGTGAGTCAAAAATAACTGGAAGAAACAGTCTAATAATCAAATCTGAGAGCTCAAATTTATACTAGGTCACACTTAACGCATGAGAAAGTTATTTGTAACTGCTTCATAGTATCGTCTTTTTAACCATTGGTGAAGATGAGCATAAACTTTATTGCATGACTGGTTCTGGTCATTTAAATTGCAAGTGGATCTGATGAACACATCAGCTAATGTGTGAGGTTATGTCTTTTTACCACAAACAAATAGACAACCAGCATCCACAGTATATTCCTACATGTATTATGCATCCTGGTTGACCTCATATTACTAAAGGTCTTCCTCCTATTGGAACCCCACTTCCTATTCTCATCTGTTCTAGAATCTCCAGTGAATGTAAATGGAGACTAAGCCAAACACTATCCATAAGGGGCCCGGGAGATTGTCCAGCTCTCTAACCCATTTAAGAGAACTCCATTATCTGCACTCTGTACTGTACACACACACACACACAAACACACATGACAGCCATGCAGACTATAGGAACATAAAGTAGTCCACCTTAAGTATCTCCCCTCCACGCCACGCTATGCATTTTTTATAACAGCCAGCATTAAAAGCCAAATGAATAAGGAATGCTTGGCTAGGCAGCTGGGTTAGCTATGTGCCCTACTTCTTTTCTAGTTCAGTTGCTTTTGTTTTTGCAAATATGCAAAGATCTGGACAGAAGAAGTGTCACGTGATTAAAACCGAGTTTGGAAAAAGGGAATGTAGGATCCAACAGGGAGCGGACAAGCACCAGAAAATTCTTAACTGGGACAGGATTGTATTGTTGACCACTGATGCTTTAATCAGTATCTCTTTTCTCGTCATTTTCTTCCTCATTTCCGACCTGTCCTCCATCTTGCTGCTTTTGTGAGTTGTCATACCAAGTAAGTGGAGGCAAGGTCAAACCCGGAGATATGTCAATACTGGAGGCTGATCAGCCCTCCAGCTGTGAGATGGCTTACCGCTGGGCCCGAGAACCAGGATGACACCAAAATTGCCCTTTAGCTAAAACACAATGGACTGAGACAAAAAAAAACACACATCCATCACTGTGTGTGGCTGATAATAGCAGCTGGATGGCATCGTCGGGGTTGGGTGGTTTTTGTTTGAGTGCGGCACGCATATATTTGTGTGCGTCAGCTTTTGATTGGGTGATTACAGCTTACTCTACTGTATATTTACTTGTGTTGACATGTTTACATGTGCACATCAGGCATTGTGTAACACCCTGATAAGTCAACATCCACCGTCTGTCATCGCTGGCAGTGTTATGCATTCAGGGTCACACAGGCAGGTTGTTATGTTAGTGTGACACTTTGGAGTTCTTGTTTTGTCCCGCCTTTTTCGCTCGTGATCGGTGGTGAGCGAAAGATTCTGAGGTCAGGTGAGAGTCAGTTCTGTCACACACACCTTCAGGACTCAGGACCCACGCTCTCTCTCCTTCCATTGATCTTTTTCCCTGCACTGTTCTCCTCTCCAACTCACCTCTGTGAATACATATTTAATTTTGACGAAGTACTAACCAATTGGAATTAACATCAGTCAGCATGCGTGTAGGTTTGTACATGCTCTTACAAGTCTGTCTGTATGTATTTTACATGTGTAAATGTGTTTGGACACATACATGCATGTGTGTCTATATATCTGTGTTGTGATGATGAGTGCGTTGGGCAATTAGCTTCTGAAAAAGCCTATATAAAAAGTTTTTGCCAGTAGTCAAGGTTTAACAACCTCTGTATGTCCTAGTGACCTGACAGATGGATAAGATAAGCATTGCAGCCTTATATTCCACTGAAAACCAGGTTTGTTTCAGTCATCATTCTGCATAGATAGCACTTGTGTGTTAGTCTAAAATGCGAGTGCGGAAAGCTGGAATGTAGATGGAGAAAAACATGTTCCTGAAAACCATTAGGTTAAGGGTGCAAGAGCTGATTATCCCCTAGTTTCATGTACCCTCCTTTTTTCTACAAGGTCATGATTATAAATATTTTTCTTGTTTCTTGTCAGCAAAACTACTGACTTGATCAAAAGCCACAACATCATATATCAAATGTTGTCAAAACATAACAATCTTATTCTGTTGAGGCAAGTCCTTCAAATGAAATAACAAAATACTTGATCCATGCGACACATCTAATCTGATGCCACCATCGAAAGTATGACCTTGCAGTTTTCTGATCTGAGTCTGAAGCTTTCTGGAGATTAAGATTTGGTTAGGTTTTGGCACAACAACAGCAGTGTTTCCCATTCATGTTAGCTATGCTAACTTAGAGCTCAAAGGTAACATTAAATTATAACAAAGTTAATGAAATTACCCTAACACACGTGTCATCTTACCTCACAACTTTACCTGCTTTTCTTCTCAGTAAAGCAAATAAAAAATAATCCATTGTTTTGATCAGGTAAAGTAATCCAATGAGCGATTTGTACTTCAGCAGATCAGGTCCATCTAGCAGTTTTGCAAAATTCTCACGTAAATAATGTCCATAACGTTACTGCCATGATAATGAAAGACAACTTCAAAGAGTCCATCAGGAGCTCTGCTGAAGCCATTAACATTACAGCACAAAGTAAATCTTTCAAAACTAAACTTTATCAACAGTTAGCAAGGTTCTCCAACCTCTCCTTTTATCATCAAAACAAACCCTCTGTGTGTGTGTGTGTGTGTGTGTGAGAGACAGAGAAATATATATTGTCCTTATGTACAATTTATGAAATGAATAAATATATTAATATTTATATATATATATATATATTAATATATATATTATATATTAATATTATATTAATATATATATTATAATGTATATATGTATATTAATAGGTATATTTTTCTTGTGTTTTCTGATTGTAATTGTCTGCCAACACAGGCCATAATACTGAATCTATTTAGGATTTCTACATTAAAGATATTACTTAATGTTATAATATATTAGCCATTCAGAATACAAAAGACAGTTCTTACATATTAGGTTCTGGCAAAATAAAATATTAAATCATTGTCTGCAATATAAGTGCACAATTATGAGATTATCTTTATGATTTGTTCTCTTGGAGCTATAATAATCAAATTTCTACAAACATGTTTTTCTTTTATTCATTCTAGACAGGAACAGTTGTGTTACACTCATTACTGTGAATAAAACACATAGGTGCATAGGTAGAAAAATACAAGGATTATAAAGGATAACATAAAAAGCATAAGCCTCTCGCCATAGATTTAAATTACAGCAAGTTTAAAATGAGACCCAGGTAAGATGGCTGCCATATGGTTCTATTCTGGAGTTTATTATTTTATGTCACATTTACTGTTTTATGGTTTGTGTATCTATGGTTTGAGTTAAGTGGTTAACTAGCTAGCCTAAATAATAAAAAAGCAAATGTTTCCTAGTGTGACTCTGATGTTTATCCCAGTTTAAGTTCTCGCTCGCAGCTGCCAGCTTGAATTTGTGCGCAATGACTTATATCTTGCGAGTAGTAAATGGCAAGTAGTATTATTGCCATCTTTCATTCCCAGTGAGTGTCTGATTTAGCTTTTTAATTTTGCTCTCAAAGAGCACCAGATTGATGCCTTTAACTTTACATTTTGTATGCCCCCAACAGGGTGCAGAGTACTTCCTCCAGAATCATAATATCCTGTGGGAAACACTGAACAGCTTGGTTAGATTTAGGGAAAGATAATGGTTTTGCTTAAAATAACTACTTTTAACTCTTTGTTACATTAATAACCATGTGGTTACTGGTAGGGAATAATCGTGATCATGGTCTAAAGAAACCATCAGTGAACAAACAAATTAACAGCGGTCTCCTGTCCAACATTTTGTAGACCCAACCTCCCTAAGCGGACTTTGCGGCTCGATAATAATATAACACTACGTCCTCCTTTGCTTACGACAGACACAAGTTAAAATTACCTCAGCCACTACAGGGCTTTGTCACTTGAATGTAAACAAACGTTGTTTCTGGGCATTTCCTACAATGACTGATGCTCTGGTTTTTCTTAGGAGTCTCCATTTTACACATATTACACAGTTGTGTAGGTATATACAGTATGCAGACATTATTTACTTCAGATTGTACCTCTATCCAAAACGATCTTTCTCTGTAATTGTGGTTGTATTGGCTTTTTGTCTTTTGGCCTTCATTGTAATGAGGCAGAAAAGCCTCATCTCAGTTTGATAAGGTTCTGTGGAGATCAGGGAGGAGGTGAGGGCGTCTTGGATACCACACCATCCAAGAGAGCTGTAACCTGGCAGTACCTCCAGGATAGAAGGCCCCGACTTTAGGTTGGCTCCGGAAGTGTGTTTGCATTAGTGTGTGTATGTGTGTGGTTGGCATATGTGGTTGCCATCTGCAAGCCCCAGGGATTCTGGCTAAGGTGGACACTCACAGGCACACACATTAAAGCAAATGTACACATTCTCCTACACACTCAGCACCCTCGCTGCTGCAGCTTGTCAAAGTTTGGGTGCCAGCATGTGTGAACGAAGTGAACTATAATCACTCTCAATGCAAAAGATCAAAATCCTATTTCCAGGAAAGTAGGCTGCGCTGAGCTGAACAAAGCCTCCAGCAAAAGCTCTCCCCCTTTCTCAATCTCACACACACACACACACACACACACACACACACACACAAACATGTCCTGTGATATTAAAAAATGTGAGTAATATCACTGTAGGCAAATCAGTTATATTGGCCAGCACCGATCTAAGATGCTGTATTATTCACAGCCTCTATGGCTACTGGGATCAGCTGGACAAAATATATAAAACAAGAAATATACAATAAATGTCTGGAATGTAAATGTGAACAGTTGGTGTTGCCAAGGGAACATAAAAGTTCATTACCAACGTTTTAGTGATTTGGCGGAGATCAATGCGAGGATACTTCACTGCCAATGCTATTGCTCGAAAGTCCAGATTAGCTCCTTAATACTGCAGGTCTATTGATAGTGATTATGAGCTTAATTGAACAAAGACAGAAGGTGATCATACATATTTAGTTAATTACGATAATTCCAAAACAGGACAGCCATCAATGAAAGCCATGTCCATGCATCTTCTTTATATTAATCTACTGGTGCACTGCTGCCAAAGTTACTGGGAATCAGGGAATAATACAGACAAAAAAGCAAACATACCTGCCTCATCTGCGTTCTTGGTTGGTAAGAGTGTCTGTTTGTTTGAACAGATGCAAAGTGAAAGAGCAGTTATAGATCATATTTGTTGAATACAGTGAAGCTGATTAGTGAGGATGAGTTGAAGGCCCAAAGCTGCTTTTCCTAATCCCGAGATTAGTAAAATAATAAGAGGCCTGTCTTCCCGCTCACACTCACACAGACACAAAACAGTGGTTTTGGCTCAGTCCTGGTATCTCCACTCTCTCAGAATGGTCCCTTGGCCACAGTAGTGACACTCCTAACTGGGAAAGCCACAGTAAGCCAGTAAGGCTTATTGCCAGACCAGTGTTTCTAGTGTGAGCAGTGCCTAGGAACCTACAAGCGTGTTGGGTAGTGTAGACCAGGGCTGGGTTGAAGATTAACCTACTAGCACAATTGAAAAAGTTCCAGGCCTTTTGTTTCAGACTTTGCTGTGTTTATTGTGCTGCAGTCTCTTCTTTGTATGTTATAGTTCATGTCTTCAAATATGCCTGGAAACCTGCACACTAATACTCACATTTCTAAACGTACATACAATTCAAGGCCTAATTGCTAACCTCAGGGGGCATGAGTTATATCATGAAAACAAAAGCTACAGGAATTTATAAAGGTTACATTATTGAAACAACATTTACTCCCCCCAAAACTCACTTGTATGATAAATGAAACTTAACAAGAGCTCCTCTGACATACCTTACTATGATTAATATGATAAAAGTCTTTTAAGACATATCATTCATTTTACCATTCCTGGGCCAAAAAAAGATTTAGACGATCAACACAAATATCAAACCAATGTGCATACATAAGCAAAGGGAGAAGCAAAGCAGAGAAAATAGAAAATACAATTATCTGCATCTGTTTTGACCCGAGGGAATTCTCAGTATAATGCCACTGGATCTAATTCACTTGCAAAAGAGTTGAGCATGATGTAAAGCTTGATTCACAGTGGACTCAGACCATGAAAAAGCCTCTTTTCCTCCAACCTTTCACACAGACAAAGAACTGCCGCATCTCTGCTCCATGTGAGAATCACAGCTTTGAATTTGCATGTGGGACAGAGGCACCCTGGCTAAAAACAAACACTCACCATGAATGAATATATACGTTTGCTTTATACTGATTGTCCTTTCATACAAACACTGAAAGAGGGAAGGCCAGCATACGGTTGTGAGGACCGGCTACTCGTCCAACATTAGAGGGGAGATCAGGGAGTGCATCCATTAATTTATTCTTTTTAAAAACTGCTACTCAGTGGACCGTGAATTGAGCCTTTTCATAGGAGCCCATTTCATACTAGTGTGAAATGAGGTGAAAATAAGCAGACTTAAAAGAGACGGCTTTGCAGGAAGTCTTCCCCAAATGTCTGTGGAGGTTTGCTGAGGTGACCCAAACAAATCAGCTTTTGAAGGGAGTCAAGGGTGAATTTGGCGCACTGGGAAACAAACACACACGCAGGCTTCTCTCACTGTCAGAGGATATGCATGTCAGAGCTAGTGCTGTCATTTTCTCATTGTGAGGCTTTTGTCGCGTGGTTCACTGCCTTGTGGGCTTTGCGCTTGCAGAACTATGCTAGTCCCTGGACTGCCAACTGTAACCACAACATACTACAGCCTGTCAGACTGATCACCATGCACACACACACAAACACACACAAAAGGAAACCCAGCAAGCACTGTTACACTTCTCTGTTTGATTCTAAACTCTAAATATTCATGGCAATTAATAAATTGTAAGGAACATAATAAACTAAATGGCACCTCTATCTGCAGCAGAGAGCAGTTACATGCAGGGCATCTGTCTGTGTGCTGCATATTTATCAAAGTGACAGCAGGCGTCAGGGATACAGGGGCTCCAACATAACCACTTACTCACTAATGGCTTACACAGCCACGGATCATTATCCCTCACAGCATAGCGCAGCACAACACAACACAACACTGCGCCACACAGCACCATGCTGCACGGCAACCCCCCTCAGTCCCAGCATTACATTGGCTTGACTGCAATATGAAGTGTGTAGGAGGTTGATTAGATATTTCCCCCCCCAGAATTCTTCCTCAGTTTCAACATCAAAATGTTCAAATGTTACTTTTTAGTTTAAAAGTTTGAGGTTACTAGTCCTTTTACAACTTCATAGTTTTGGCTATTGTCTTTGAAGTTAACATTGTACTCACTAAGTCAAACAGGTCAAGACATGTGAGTGTTCAGAGCATCAGTCAGGTTGTAAACACACCAACAGTTTATCTAACATTATCTAAACCACTTGTTTTGGAAGTGAACATATCAGTGTTGGCAAAAGTCATTGCACAAGAATAATATATGCACAAACAACTATGGCAAGTACAGAAGATCACAGTTCAACCAAGGAAGTTTATCTGCAAAATTTTGGATGTATATAACACAGGGTCATAATATTACTATTTTTTATCATCTGACCACTTGTCCTTCTTGCCCTCACATTTCTGTTTGCCACGTTTCTGGATCTTGGCAATTCATTTGGGGAGTACCACGTCATCATTACTCATAGGAATAGAGCATTTTCACAGCAGACATTTTGACCTGTCAAAGCAGGAAAGTGCTATCAGTAATTCGGTTATTATTTACACCTATGCATGTTCTGCTTTGACAAGCCAAAATGTCTGCCATAAAAAGATCCAAGTTGTAATAAACAGTAATTATCCTTTAATGATTTCCTGTCATCCTGATGGTGATACATCAAAGACTTTATCACTAATACAATTCGCCAGGGAATCCAGCTCCTGATCGAAAACTGTGTAAGAGCGTTCACTTTGTCATGTAGTAACATAGAGATGAACAGATGTAAACCTTCCACGTCAAAATTGTTAATGCAGCAGTTTCTGAATATATCCCAAATTACACGGTGTGTATAAATATTATTTTATTCTGCTGTCTCAGATTTAACAATGCATCACCCGAAGCTGTCTCTCACTCTTACAAAAACAGCTCACGCTTTACAATGCTGACCACACACACACACACACACACACACACACACACACAGATATCACAGCAGACACTCCGTTGTGGTTCTAAGTCAAATGAACTATAGTAATTGTTGTGTTTTTGTGACATTTATTCCTGTTTTTGTTCATTTGGTTGAATGTGAGCAAACCTGAAGCATTCAATAATAACAGCAATAACACTTAATATATTCTGACAGGAAAAAAAATGTGCTTTTCATAAGAGAGACAAGACATTAGTCAGTAGTAACAGTGATTAAAATTCAGCTGGTAATAGTTCCTCTTGGTGGATATAAAAATGCTACATATGTTATCCAAACTATACCTGAACTATACCATAATATCATACAAGCTCTTTCTATACTGTAGGTTGATGCCATCACAAGTTAAGATTAAGAGTCCCATTTAAAATGTATTATTTAGATCTACTTTAATTTAGCTTTTTTACTTTGTGGTTCAAAGGGAGAGTCAGCATGTGAATAAAGAGAGGTAAAAGAGAGAGACTGTCATGGGCATTGAGAATGGGAAAGACCCAGCAGAAGCATCTTGACATGCAAGTTGTTGGAACAGGTAAAAGAGATACAGGGTGTGCCTTACAGGTTTACTGATTGATGATGCAGCAGTAGTGACACGGTTAGATTTATAGGAACAATGAAAATGGAGAAAGAGAGAGAGAGCGTGGCAGTGGCCCATCTGTTTGCTACAGGCGAGAGAAATAATGATGGATTCATTGTTCAGTCAATTAGAATTCAAAGAGACAGAGGAGAAGAGAGAGAGGGCAGGAAAGAGAGAGAGAGAGAGAGCGAGAGAGAGAGAGAGAGAGAGAGAGGGCATGGCATGTTGAAGAGCCCCTGTGAAGAGTGTGATTTCACAGGCCAAGTGTGAATGGCTAACACGGCTGAGTGAGGGAGGTGAGAGCACACCCTGAGGTGAGAGGGATGGTCTGTTGGAGGAAAGAGCTGCAGGTCGGTGGGTGATACGGGATCAAGACTGAGGAGACAAGCAGAGCTGAGAGTCAGAATATGTCTATACTAACATATTTTTTTCCTTCAGTTTGGCCTTCCATCCACACTAAGCTAGCCCCCTTGAAAAACTGAGATTTTCAGAAATGCTCTTGGGTGAATTTGACTTTCTCTTGACTGCCTTTTTTGCATTTTCTGCATTTTTTGCTTAATACATCCAGTAATGCAGTAGAAACCAAGTCATGCCACTTGTGAAGCTGAATGTTTAAGTTCTGATGATGCCGTGGTTTGGGGAAGCTTAGTGGGGAATCTGGGGTATGATAAACCCCCTTCAGGACCCTACCGAGAGAATAGAGAAGGAATAGAGAAGAAAATAAACAAAAACAGAGACAAAAACAAGAAGGGGTGGGAGGGTGGGGTGCAGTAAGCGAGAGTGAAACGAGGAGATAGTTTAGTAGGGTATTTACTGTATGTAGGAGGGTGTAGCGTCACAGTTAAGGTAATTGGGGTGTGGTCCTGCTCCCAAAATTCTGCTAAATAGCGTCAATAAACAGCTCACTCTGGCTGCTTTATGTGTCCAATTAAACCATGCAATATTCAAATTTGGTCCATTGTCATAAAAAAGCACAGATCTTGCAAAGCTTCTTTACAACATTTATTTACACATCTCACAGTTGTACAACAACAATAAAATGTGTCTTGTCTCATTGCATGCAAACTTACCTCTCAGAGACAGTGGCGTGTCCATGTTTTTATGTTTTTATATTGTAAAGTTGAATGCATCAAACTGGTGCAAATTAAGAGCAAGATCGTAATCTAAGATCTATAAAGAGCTTGTGCCATCTAAACAAGTTTTTGTTCTTGTAAACAATTGTATCAATTTTGGAGGGGCCTGACCCCCTAGGTTGGGAACCAACAGATTAATCCAGCTAACTCAGACCTGCCAACCTTGAAGAAAGCTTTGGAGTACCACCTTATGCCGAAACAATTATCAGCTCATTTATATCTGTAAAGCCGTATTGCTTTACTATTACTTGACTATTTATTATATTATTTATTATTATATATTATATTATTACTTATTCCTATTGTCAGAAAATATAACTTAACACATCTCTCCCTCATAACATCCTAAATGGAGTGAATAGTCTAAATATGAATGTGTGATGTGAATATGCATTTTTGTAAACACAGAACACTGTAACTGCAAAAGAACTTTCTTGTCTTTTTGTTTTTCAGTTACAAATATTTTTTATCAGTTGCAAATCAAATAATACACATTTACAAATCATATTGAGACTAAATTCACTCCATAATCTTGCCATGCCAACATGACCACTTGATGTTATTTTTATTCGGGAGATATATAGTTGGTATTGTCATTTCTGTTGCCGTTATATCTGTATGCCAATACATAAACATTGCTCTGAAAATGCACATCATTCTATGTCTTTTTATTAATTGCTGATCCTTGATGACTGACTGTCAATGTGTGGCCATCTCTTTTTTTTTCAGCCAGGGGTGCCATGATCTGCTCCTCTCATTACATTTACAGGTTTGACTGCAATAATTAATATTACGAATACTATGAAAAGTCACATTTAACCATCTGTGGTAATAAAACTTACTTTGCTTTACTCTAACAAATGGTGACAAAGCAAGCCAGCTATCAAATACATATGTAACATTAGGCTAACATTAATTTAACTCAATTCACAACGTTCCACTCCCCACCCCACAGTCTGTTTACCTTAGCAAAGAAGAATGGTCCTCACTTGATGAACTAGCCAGCTGGAGTGAGGAGGGAGAACGAGAGAAATAAAATCAAGGCCAAGAGGGTTGCTGTTGATTTGCAGATCCTAGTCACTGTCTCATTACACATTTGTTAATCAAATCAAGGCAATTGCTACAAATTCAGCGCTATTATTAGTCTCTTTTTCTTTTTTTACTTTTTGGAGGCTAGATTGTTGCTGCCTCTTGAGTATTGCACAATTGACCTGTACTGTAGCAGGTCAGGAGGTAGCTTTGTGTTTCCAAACAGTTTTCGGAAGGTTGAAAGGAGGCCTATGAATGTGAGGTCAATCTGTGGAAGCAAACCTTGAGCATCAATGTATCTGTCTCTAAGATTTTCTGCACATAAATTTTGAAGAACACAACACAGCTGATAACCTATCCAACAAGTTCCTGCAAGCCAATGATCTATATGCCCATCTTGTGGCACTCCCCAGGCTGGCCACCATACATCTCCTTTTGAACATCCAACCATTTCTGTTGCATGTAAGATCCTGACATGAGCTTCTCAAGAAGTGAGAAAAAGATACCAGCTTCCAGAAGTGACTTCACAGTGTCAACTAAGAACAGGGTCAGGCAGTGTGCATTACAATAGACATAAGATGCATGTTTGGCCTCTGTCTTAATTCTGGCTGCCACACTGAGGCCACATCATGACCTTGTACAACAAGATTTAATTTGTACTGAAGACCATAGCTTTCTAAAGACAGTATGATCATTTTACTGAGGCCCTTAGCATCTAGATGTTGGGCATGCTGGAAATCAAGACCGCTTTCATGCACAGCCCCTTTATAGTAATACCAAACTACTAATGACAGCTGCTCTTTCTTTTGCAGATCTTTGCTCTCATCAGCAATGACAGAGAATATCGCACTCTTCTCCATTTACTTCACATGGAATCATGCACCATACTTGCTTAGCACTGCAGAACTTCTTTCAGTATTGCTTGCATAGATCTGTGTTAACAGCGATTCTCTTCAACCTTCTTCCTATACTCTACAATATACTAACATAAAATAATCTGTAAGCACTACCCTCATGCTCATTCCATGCAAACATGGCAATAATGTGAGACTCATGCAACTTTAAGCCACCGTCTTTGAACATTGCTTTTTTTCAATGTGAAACGCCTGATTCTGAGGTGAAAACAGATTCTGGCGCATTAGGTAGAGAGAAGTTTCTGCATGTATAGCAATAGGCTGAATTTTCCTTTTGGAGTATTCAAGCCATGTATACAGTTTGTACCACAATGGATTGAATGACATCATCTTCTCACCTTGGATGGTTTTAAGAAAACCAATCTTCCAATGAGGTTGAGAAGGACTAACTTCTCTTGACAAGTGACAAAAGCAAGTATCAGATCCTGCATTAAGTGTCATGTGGGACAGAAGTGCTCATTGGCACATTCATACAGATTAAATAATTGAGTACAATATATATATTCATATGAAGAGTAAAATATTAAGGCCTACCAGGAGGTCCAGGTGGAGCAACAAGGGCAGCTACATCACTATCCACGCTGTGTGATATGCCTGGATGGTTCTCATTGATTAAGAGTGGCTGACTTGATACACCTGAAGCAATACAGGGCTTTTAACACTGGTATCAATTTAGTAGATCAAATTTTTCATATGTAACCTTTCACACTTGTATTGCTAATTTTTATAAGTAAGGCAAAGGTCACCCCCATCCCAAATCAAAGCAGATCAAGTTTTAAAGAAGGCAAATGCATGCATACCCTGATGTTCAGGTAAAGCTGAAGGACCTTTATTGCTAGTATCCTAGTCTGAGTCTACAAAAACACACACAGTGTCATCACAGAATGATAATATCATCCTTTTTCTAAGTAGGTTAAGTGGTATACTATCTATCAAACCCAGATGACTGGGTTTGATAGATAAAGTTGAAACTACACATTTCAACTTTAGTCTCAGTGTCTGGCAATCACAATGTCATTGACATTATCAATGCACTCAAATAAGTGCTTACTAATGACATATCCGGAACAATCAAGATTTGACATATCCATTAATGTTACAGCTGAAACTGGAGGTTCCTGGCGTACAACCCTAACATTACCAGAGTTAAGCTGGCACTCATTCTGTGTAACTAGCACTGGCTGCTCTGTCCTGCTCTGCTGATGACTTAGTTTGCTTTCGTTTAAAGAAACCCTCAATGTTCTGATTTTTAAACTGTAATAGTTGCTTAGCGCACTTAATTGTGTAACGTTAAATGTTAACTTACTTAGGCCTACAAAGTTACACAAGACAGATTTACAAAGCTAGCGTTAGCATCGTTGACAATAACCCATCTGGATGACAGGTTTGCTAGCAAGCTGAGATGACAGACCTGCACCACATTATCATGAACATCGAACAAGAGAGGGGACACTTCTTAGCTTACTAACGTTACACTTTTTATTACAAATTATTTTTAACTACAGTAGCAGATGTATCAAAAATACTCTTTTCTGCTATGGTTTCAAGAAGCCTTTTATCTGCATTTCTAATCATCATCCTTCTCTTCAGTTTTTTGCAGACTTGATAGCAAGTATGGTTTCTCGCTAAGCTGTTCAAGCTGGGTCCCGCTACTGACCGGGCAGCACCTGGGGCTGCCAATCAGATCCGTGCCACCCCAGGTCACCACCTGGACACGCCCCTGCTCAGACAGACGTCACATTGCAATTCTTTATGATTTGGTGCAGTGCAAACGTAATGGGATAACCGGTTCATTTTAGTGACTTAGTTCCTTAAATCATCTTCAGTAAAATGAACTATGTTACTACTCGTTCATAGCAAAAAACAATTTCATCTTTGTAAGTATTTGCTCACAAAGGCTTAACAGTATGCTACGTGGACAGAAAAAGGAACTACCTGAAGGAACAGGTACACGGGGTGATCTCAAGGGTGTTAGAAGATGATGAGGGTTTCTGCAGTAAAGGTACTTGTAAAGAGCGAGAATGGCAATGGGACGTTGAAACAGGGAGAAGTAACAGCCCAACCCTTTTTCTGACAGCTCTGCCCCCCAAACGACCACAGGAGGAACATAACGATACATGGCTCCCTGCGGTGCGACTGTTTACTCTTACTGCTGCCCTGCTCCGCAGCAGTGGAACCTGCTGTTATTGCTGGCACAGCACTTTTCCACTGAGACAGTCAGTGCTAATTCATTTAACCAGGCACTTTGTTAGGGCTCTGTATTACACATCTGTATGCAAATTGACTTTCTCACACAACTTATGAATTCTAAATGATTACCTTGGCATTCATTTGCACCTCAGATGGGTTTCCCTGTTTTAAACATAATCTGGTTGTGGCAGGTAAATTTAATGCTGGTACATTTTTTATAGCAGAAAACACCTGAGGAGGGAACCTGAGCTGAAAAATATTTAAACAAATAATTCATCGAGTTGTGGTCCACAACAGGTCAGTAAAGAAAGGCAGATCCATGTCTCTTCCCCTCTTTGTCCTTCATTCCTTCAGTCAAAAGAAGGAATACAGTTACACTAGCACTCTGTCCTCACAGGTCTTCAAGGTCCCAGACTGGTGGGCAGTGAGAACAGATTCCTTTCTGTGACCAATGAGCCTTGAAGAATAGAGAAAATGACCTCTGAGAGCTGCTGAGACATAGATGGAGGACGGAGAGAGGAATGAAGTAGAGAGTGGGGAAATAAAAGTTGCAGATGGAAGAACTTGAAATGATCTGGACTGTGAAAGCCAGCACAGTGGGGAGAAGATATGACACACACTGAGTCACTAATCAGACTTGGCATGCTGAAGATGGCTGAAGAAGATGGGAAAAGGATATTTCAATATGTCCTGCATGTGGTTAGGAAAATGTGGTTAGTCCCAAGGCTCTTATGTTTATAAACAACAGCTTTAGCTGTAGCTTCACTGCCTTCCTCACATAAGTAGTGGTGTGATGTGCACCAGGCCATCATATACATGTCTTCCTGGAAGTCTCCACCCAGTGGCGCACATAAAACCTTCAACCTGTTTGTCCTGTTTGGTACAGCTACAGCAGGAACTGTCAAGGCAGAGAAACAAGTATGCTCGTCTCTTGTTAATTTCTTAATTTCAAATAAGAAATAGCTTACAAACTGAAAAGTCAACATGAACATTTACTCAATCTGGTCAGCAGAAAATCTTGTATTCAACAGGTGGATGTGATGGGGGTGGGGTTATGCTAACAGCTTGATTACCAGGCCAACTTTCCAAGCTGGGCAAGTCTTGTGAATTTGCCACTGAGAATGTCACGCACAATGTGTTGTAGGTTCTCTAGGCACTGTGGGATAAGTAGTTTTAATGAACAACATACTGCAGACCATCAGCACAGATGGACTTTCCGCTTTCCTTTAATCTTGTCAAACACAAACTAGTGTTTCCCTTAGTAGAGTATTTAAGTTCGATGTTTGCTGCTGATGGTATAATGTAAGGTTTTGCACCAGGAAAGTGGCACTTTCAGCAAGGATCAGGGTCAGAAACACAGGCAAACTTAACTATGCTTACTGTATGGAGCACTGTCATTTTGGAATCACTTAAATCACTGGAATCACTACAAAAACATTTGTATAACAGACAACTGTCATTCTGTAACCATATCAGATGCACATTTTAGACTGCATGGCTGAGATCCCCCTTTCATAGTTAAACAAGACTGATACAGAACAGTTTCTTACACTGGAAAACTGCCTGGCACCAAAAATATAGTAACCAAATGTGTATATAATATTTTGTTTTCATAATTTTTATTTGGTACATTTAATCACAATCATTTAAATGTTCTGTAAATTTAATTGATCACCTTTGTTTCCACAATATATAGTATAAGTAATTAATTGCTCATAATAAACCAATTCCATTGTGTATAATTGTCCAGCAGGCACACTCTTGAGTTAATAAGGAAGCCTAAATAATTGTTCTTGTTTATCTTATATAATGGTCAGTTCCAAGAAATGATGATAGGCTGGGTTGTCCACAGGCTGTCCTATCCTGACTTGTCTTCTGTGGTTTACTGGTTATACATGAAAGAAGAAAGACAAACAAAGACAAACAAGGACAGTGACAACAATAGACAGGAGATGGAAAGATGGAGCCACAGTGGGGGTGTCGTCACTCTGGCTGAAAGATCGCTCACATACAGGCATTGTACTTCATCATCATCCCACACACACAAAATGCACATGATTAGTTTGATATCCACTTGTTCTGCTGACAGTACACCGACGCCCTCCATGCTAGTGAGATCTGTCTGACACAATCCCTGTGGTGACCGCCATGGCAACCTAGGTTGATGTGGACATGCTGTGTGGCAGTGGATTTAATTACTGCAAGACTAGTCAATACACACTCACACACACTCTCACACACACATCTGCCTACATTAACACACATACACATTCATGCATGGACATGTGAGTACAAGGGGAAAAACACACCTTTATAGAGATATGCATGTGCACATACACACACAGAGAAAGAGAGAGAGAGAGAGAGAGAGAGAGAGAGAGAGAGAGAGAGAGAGAGAGATACAGGGCATCTGTTTATCTGCTGACCAATCTTAATTGGAGCTGCTATTCCTGTCCAATGGATCCTTCTCCTGTCTCAACTCCTCCTGCTCCCCTTCTTCTTCCTTCTCCTCCTCCGTCATCCAAACACCTCTGCCTTGTCTTTTGTCCTCTACCTACCTCCTCTGTGCTTCTGTTTTGGCTGAGTTGAGTCGACCTTTCTCTCTTTGTCTATCTGCAGGAGATCCAGAGTTCTCATCAAACATGACCTCACAGCATGGCCTCTCCCTCTCTAGTCTGACTTTTTTTCTCTCTCCTCCTCTCCTCTGTCTGTCCTTCTCCAGCTCGCCTTTGTTCTCCTCTACATCAAGTGAGCGGGACAGAGGGTTGGGACCTGCAGCACCGAGTGCTGCTGAGTAGAGGCTTTGATCAGACAGAAAGCCAAGAAAGGTCGCTGACAGACTGTTAGAGCTCATCTTTGGCAGCCTTAAGACGTGAACTGTAGCTCAATCCATTAAACACACACAGTGGAGTGTGTGCATTACAAAGAAAACAAGGTAGTTGTGCTTTTAGGTGTGCTCTTGATAATGATATACACATTAGCTTTGTTGTCTTTCAGTACATCCTTCATTTCTGGTGAAAATATGTCAAATCTTTCAGATCAGCATTTTTTCTTGCTGAAATTACTGTTTTTATGTTTTGCCACGGACAGAATGTATGAATGTAATTGCCCTAACTTTTGAAAACAGCATAACAGCAAAAACAAAAACAAGATTTGTGTTACCCAATAGCTCTAAATAATTTCGAAGATAGATTGTAAAATGGATAAAGTTAGCTGATTCCACAGAGGCTATTTCCAAGCAGATAAATAAACTTACAACTAAGCAACTTGAGGTAACACAGCAGGATTTCACAATATGGTGAGAGGGCCTCATAGGCTTCTTATGTAAACAAACCTAACCTCTCAGGTGAAGGTTTCTCTCAAAGACATCTGCTCACTGATTCTAAGAAAAGTCTGAAACTGCTGTACATTTCATTTACACATTGTATACTGGTCGACACTACTACATGCTTTCATCTTCAATCCATATATCTTCCCTATACATTATTTAACTTTGGGTTTGATGTTGTGGATAAATCGATCACAATGGTATATGCAGGATTAGTGTTATTTTAGATAACTGTTTGATAATGCCATGTGAACATTCACAGCAGTTACGCAGTAGCAAGAAACGCCACTCTTGAAAGAAAGGCAAACTTTCATTTACACTGGAGGAATCTTTCATCATGTGGTTACAGCCCTTAATTAAGATGAGTGTCCATGAACTGGGATCATTGTCTCCCAAAATGAAGCTGCAGAAATAACAGGTATATTTTTTATTCTTACTTAAGCTTTCTGGAGTAGAGGATGTTCAGCCTCAAGAATATATCTATTCATTTTTTTTACTCCCCAGTGAAGTTAATGATGATCTTTTTTTTCTTTGAATACCTGCCTTAGTTACAAACTTCTGTCTGTGTACAAAAATGCAACAGTTTACTGGTCACATTTAAGGATTGCTGGTTTTGCACCAAGCCTTATCAAACATACATCATTAGTAAGGTTGCAGTCTAAATGGTCCATGGGTAGTTTGCTGTAGGCTGTTAAATTACAAAGAAGAGGCAGTTGAAACTTTGCCTTCTACCGAATGTGCAACTAACGTCCAAGATGAGGCAGAATACAGGAGTTGGCATTCCTCTGCTCTCACACTGAGATGCATCGCCTTCGCAAGTCTCACACAGCTCTAAGGTTATCTATCAAATCCAGAAATACCTGCGTGCTGTCTGTGCTGTGTTTGTGAGAGTGTGTGTTTGTACCAACAAGTAAGTGCTGACTCCAACAAAGGAGGCCTGTTGAGACCTGCAGAAGTTGGTTAAAAGGTGGGAAAATGAGGATGCTAAGAAAAGCATCAAGGGAAAGGAAGAAAGGGAGAAATTGTGAACAACTGGAAAGTGAGAGAGTTTCTTGTGTGAGAACTGTTGTGGAGGGTTTCTCTCCCACAGGGCTGCAGGGGCTGAGTCAGGACTGGGCACAGGTGAGTGCTGGCCCAGGTGAAGCTGTAATTTCCTGTCCATAGTGTGTGTGGGCTTTGCACCTGCAGAGAGACATCCTGAAACACAGCTGCTCACCCTCAGCTAGGCACAGGCCGGTTAGGTAATAAAGATGCTAACAGTAGGGTTATGACTAACTCACACACACGTAACTTCAATCTGGGTTTTTCATCTGAACTGTAAAACCACCCTGTTTCCACTGTGTGCTCTGCTCTGTATTATTTTGCTAGTGTGCTGTTTGGTCCAGCAGGCTGGAAAGGTGGAAGAGAAAGAAGAGCCAAACCAAATGTTACGTTTGTTCTAAATAGCACAGACACATTAGCCTTTTGGTGAACATTAAGCAAATGCTTTGAACAGGCTCTGTAAAAGAAACCAATCACAGCTGGTGGTCTGGAGAGAATACTAATGAATGGGCTTGACCATTTGAACATCAGAGAATGATCTAGCGATGCCTGAAGAAATCAAATAAAAGGATACTTGAAGCTGAATGGAAGAAGCTTTCAGTGCTTTTGGCAATTAGAATGGGCCGGGTAACCACATCATTAAAATGTTTAAGATTTTCTCAGTCTCTCAATTACCTTTTGCATATATAAATGGAACATATGTTTAGCCCGTAGTTGTATCTTTTAATGTGCTGTAATACTGAAGCGTTGATGTATTAGTATCATAAAATAATTATTACGTTTAGTTCCACCCAGAGTATGCTAATCACCACGCAATGTTTTACAACATCTGGGGGAGAATATCAAATTATATCACTGCACACCCCACTTTGGTCTGCTTTCACTGGTATGAATATTAAAACAGACACATCCACATGATAAAATAGTGATGATAGAGGTAGCCTGTTAGATGTGGCTACTGTCAGGATTGTCAGTTGTGCATTGGGGATGTCTGTAGGAACATCAATAGACAATGGCCTGAGGTGGGACTGAATAATTCACAGAGTGAGGAAGCAACATGTACTGTTCTCTCTCTCTCCCATTAGGGAGACACACAATGCGGCAAGAGCTTGACTGCATTAACTTTGATCATTTCCTGTTTCTGAAGGGAAAACAATTAATTAACATGACGTCATTCAACCGGAGTGATTCATGCCACTTGTTCCTGCAGGGGATTTTGAATGTTATGGGATTTGAAGATTTACAGTACTGACAGAGCTCTGTGACACATTACAGACAGATGTATGAACACAACACTGTCACACCCTGAATGGTAAGAAATAAACTGTGTTTAGAAAACTGTGTTTCTGTGTTTAGATAGTTTTAACATTTACAATACATGATTACTTGTAGCCTCTTTGAAAATCATTAAACCCCACTCGTCCTGCATTTCTTTCTTTCCCACTGTTGTAAACTGAACCTCAGAGAAGAGGATGATGCTGTTTTCCTCACACTGTGTTCCCAACCAGTCCATCTTCCTGCTTCAAACTTTTTTATTTATTTACAGGAACTGGTTGTTCTATTTTTTGATGACAGCAGTTTGTGTTTGCATAGGGTCAGCATTTTGTTCTACTGCTGGCTGTATGAAGCCAACACTCTGCTTCAGGCAGAGTACTCCATTGTTTGCTCTGCTTCAAAACGGTTACATTTTTCTCACCCAGAACGCTGGAAACAATCCCCAGCAATTCACTCCCATATATAGAGCCCTGTGAGAAATGGCAGATACATACACATGAATATTTGACAGACAAATTTTAAAGAGGTGGAAATGCAAAAAGCACCGTCCTTTGTGCATTTGAGTCCTTTTACATTCAATGTCTGTTTTATGGCTTTTCATGTGTATTTATGTGCTGAGTTCCTGTTCATTTCTGACACTAAGTTACACACAAAGATGCATACACGTGCACAAAAACCCACTCAGAGTCACAAGCATCCTTGACACACACACACACACACTCACACACACAAAGAAAAGTGAATGAAGACTGACAGGTAGCAGGTAGAAGGGTTTAGAACTGGCACAGGTGACAGACTGAGGATAAAAGAAAAAGGAGGAGGAGGCTTCACAGTAAGTGGTGCTCCTGCACAGAGGAGGTGGGGAAAGAGGTCAGGAGTGGGTTAAGTGAGGTAATTGGCACAGGATGCAGGTGCAGGTGTTTTCTCAGCTTCTCAACTTGAAAGCTCAGTCACACACTCACACATACTTGACTACAGTCTTGTAAAAGCAAAAACCTGCCTACGCCAATTAGCTGGTGGTGAAGGTCGGTGAAGGTCAGCGTGTGTTCGAGATAGATAAGTTTCCCATTAATAGGTGTGTACCTGTACTTGACAGTATAGGGTCTGAGTCACATCTAGCCACACACACACACACATACACACACACACACACACACACAGAGACAGACACATACACACACTTAGCACACTTTTCATAGGTATTCCTATATACCAAAATGTAATTATGCCACAACATAATTCTAGTCTGGACTCAACCTCATTGGTACAACAACTATTATTTGCCTTGGCTTCGCAACCTTTATATCCATTCTGTATGTTCTTCCTAATTGTATGTTAGGGTCTGTTCCTGTGATTATGTTCTTACTTGACTACAGACTTCATAACTTTCAGGGAGCTAGGCTCAGGTATTTGGAGTTCAACAGAAATTGACTGATACCTATCTGCACAAATAAATGCCTCACATTGGCTGTAAACTTCCCAGACAATTAAGGGAAGATATCTGTCACAGGAGCAGAATTATTACTATTGTTTCCATCAAATACAGACCTGCACAGATACATACGTATACAATTGTCTTCACAAACTCACAAACTTCCTCTCTCTTCAACAACCATATTTCCTACCTATTCACACTCATTTCCCACCATTCCTGCTGCTCCTGCTCCTTGTTACATCCTGCCACGTCTCCCTTTATCTCTTTCTCCCACTCTCTAACGTAAAATGAACTTTACACATAAGTTTGCATCAGCTGGTCAGAAAGGAGGGCGAAGAAAGGAAGGGAAAGTGAGAATCAATAGACTCCTTACCCTGCCTTGTGGCAAGGCTAGAAATCAATGGCAATTGGAAATTAAGCTGTAGTCTTTGAATAAATTGAAGACACTGGAGCACGCAGCAAAACAGCTTGGTGCAAAATGAGTAAACCTGGTCAGATTAAAATGTAAAGGATGTTTGTTAGGCTGCTCTCTGGAAACACTTTGAGTCCCAGAACTCTATTTTCTTCTGCATACTGTCTGAGGAGAGATTCTAAGGCCTTTGTAATGCTGGTGTCCTGGAGTAAAGTGATAACCAGTGCATTCAGTCTCCAAACAGTAGAAAGCTGAAAAAAATCTTGTACTTTATAGGAACACGAGGCCATACAGTATTTGACAATACATGTAATATATGCCAGGGATTTCTGCAGAGAAGAAGCTTAATAAAGAAGACAGCATTGTGTTGGAACTGAGCTTTTTCTCATCTGTCTTACTGGCAATTCAGACTCCCTTTATAGAAAAGAAAAAGTGTGTTTATAAATGATAAAATAAGTCCCACTGGGGTTCATATCAGTATGATGGCATGAGCAGCTTGACAGATCTTCAACAGTCAAACACTAAAATTAAAATAAAAGAGGAACTCTTATTCTGTAAATATCGACATTTTATGTGTGAAAAACAAAGATAGAGGTCAAAGATCTAAACAAACAAACACGGAAGCATGGATGTGATTTAAAAGTGTGAAATAAAGTCAATTCTGTATTTTAATGAAGCAGTCATGACAGGAAATAGAGCATTACTGATTTGGTGTGGTCTTTTCCTTTGCTAATAAAAGATAACCCTACTGCAAGGCGTCATTAACAGGACGTTACCCATCCTCTAAAAGTCTGCACCATAATCAATAATTCATTTCAACCCTGGCAGTTTATTCAAATCAGTTAGCTAGGAAAAACAACATAAACAAAAACGTGGGACCCAGAGACAGAGAGGGACAGAGGGAGAGAGAAGGGGAGAGAAAGACCAGAATAAGAAGGAGCAAAACAAAGATGGAACAAGAAGAAAATGACGAGACAGAAAGAGAGAGAAAGAAAGAAAGTGAAAGTCAAAGAGAGGGGCTGACAGCATGTTGAGTGAGACAGAAAGAGTTAGAGAGAGGTAAGCTCTGTTATTTCTCTGAGGACCTGAGTGAAGTAGCTCATACTAAGGCCTCTGGCACCACATCACTCCAACCAGCCTAATTGCAGTCCGACGGGAGTGGAAAAGCCTTGTACAGACCCAAAGGATTTCTGCATAAAAACAGCACCAGAAACCGGCAACCTCATCTTGCGTAACCAAGTCAAACTTCTGTAGTTTCCAGGATTTTGATACTTTGAAAAATACAGGGTAAAAAAAAATGATATTGGCTTTATTTACAGCGGATGGCTGAGGTTATAAAAGAATACAATCAACAAAGTTGCAACAGGAACTGCATTCAGTGAATCCAGAACTTTGGCTCGAGGTTAGGGCACATGGAGAGACAGTGGTCTTATGTAGGTGATGACCACAGAAAAGAATTGGGGCCTCAGTTTCTGTAGAATGTATTTATTCTGAATCTAGTTTGCTAGAAATAATTCAAGACTGTGTGAATATGTCACCATGATTATGCCACGTTTCATTTTTTTAAGATCCTAACAGATCACAAATTCACACATCATCACAGATTTCCATAATTACCAGTCAAACTGATGTAATTGTCAAATAGCAGATGTCTGAGACATTGATTAAGACATTAAGAGAAAAATCTGATGATTTCAGACATTTTTGCAGAAAAAAACAACAAAAGCCATTTTCACGACAGGGATGCTAATAATTGGGAAATCCTTCCTGCTTTATTACTCTGGCGTGCCAGAGGGACCAAAGGTTGCCATCTGGAGGAAAAGGATGGGGTTGGCTTTGACACCGGGGTGAAGGAGGGTAAGAGTGGGAGGCAACATGAGGCAGAATGGCAAATACATCACTCCAGTTACTCAATATTCATTACTGTCATCCCCCCACATACAGACATCTGTGACCTGTGGGCTACTGGTCGCCAGCCAATGTCTATGGCTGTATGTATGCATATGTGGTAGGACTCATGTGGTTTGATGGATAACTGGAGTCGGGGATGTGTGTCTGGATGAGTGAGGGTGCCTGAGAGGGGTAGTGGGGGCATGATACACGTGCATTAATGTAATCGTGGGTGCACTGTAAGCTCATTTACAGAATGATGAGCCAATGCAGCTTCATCACAACAGTGTTGCTGTGTGTCATCAAACATCTGTAATACAGAGTTCAGCATGTTTACCAGCTGGAGTTTTTACTAGGTGTTTCATTTCAGACCATGCAAGCATTACTTTACCAAAGCATGCAGCAGATGCCTGCTAAAGAGTTATCTAACATCCATTTTGAGCTTCTCTCCACCCACAGAATAATTTTGAAAAATACTAGACAGTGAGTGTGAAGAACGGAAGAGATGAGGAGGACAAAGACAGGGCCACATTGAAGCGAGAAGGAAACCTTGGCTGATTTTACACAATGAAGGTACCACAGGTCACATTTTTCATCCTAAATGATGGATCTTAAGGCAGTGGAGCTTGAACCTGGCTGCTCTTTTATAGCAAATTAAAGTAACTAGATAGATAGATAAATATGAACTATATGACATCTGCTAAATAAAAATTTTGTTGGATTTCTTTCTCTCTTTTTTTATGCAAAGTACCTCATGATGTCAGAAAGTAACCAACACACATGACTCTTGAAAGCCACCAATACGTAAACCTAAAAGAAAGTTAAAATGTTTTTCCCAGTTCTGAATGAATGACGCCTCTGAACTTAGAAACTGTTAAAACAGGTATTTGTAAACGTTTGTCATTGCGATAGCTGATTGATATAGATATTGTGAAATGATATCCATGTGTTTTTAGTACATGGCCTGTACATCTCAGGGTCAGCTGCAGTTTTAAATATGTCAGATTGTCTGTGTTTCTGCCACTTCTTTGGCAAGAAAGCAAATTTCTCACCTGTACTGAAGACACACACACACACACACACACACACACTGTAGTGTAGTTCCAAGAAAAGTGGCTATACTATTCGGAATTGCTGATAGCTGCTGAATTAATTCATTAGTATGTGCTGTTCTGTATATACAGTGCAGACTCTACAGTGGATTTTTGTAAGTCAGAGACAAAATACCAGTAACCATTTAAAAACTACTGTTTCCTCTACAGTATCTGTAAAGTAAGGAAACATGAGGAAGTTTTCAATTAAAGGTGAATTATCCCTATAATGTGCATTCACAATTACAGTAAACTGTATTGATGAAAATGTATTAACAGTAAATAATGCAGGTTTTTTGCTTTATTCACACTATCCCTAACCCAAAAGGGAAAATGTGTACACTGATCAGTTTTGTTATAAGTAAAGCGCAAAAATATGAATACAGATAGAAATATGAGATTATTTGTTAACATAAATGTTTCAGTTAATTAAAATAATACTGTCAACAAAACTGTCTTGTTTTGAGCCCTTAATGATTCCTAGCAGCTTCTAAGCAGTGTTACACTCTGGTCCTACTAGTACTTCATAACAGCCATGACTGCAGTTCAACGTTATACAGCCCTATTAATATATTTTAATGCAGCTGTACAGTATCCACAATAGATTACTTTATTAGAGACAGTTGTTTATTTGGAATTCAGTTAAATATTTACAATATTTACATGAAAGCGAGGGCACGCTCACTTGATCATGTCTAAGGAAAGTAAGAGAACATGTACACAGAAAGAACAAATACGGCCGGGTTGGAGGCCAGGACCGTTATTCTGTGAGACCATCGTGCTGACCAATGACCAGTGAGCACTGCAGCAGTGTACAAGTTGGATGGTTTTAATAAACACTAGTTTGAACTGTGCTGGTCTTCTCTATCCATTCATCTTTTTAATGTTTTATTCCAATATCAATGTTTTATTCCAACCATTCATCTTTTTTAATGTTTTATTCCAACTTCCAGAGGTACTCTCTTCTCCCAGTACTCATCCAGGGCCCTGCACTTTCACGGCCACTCACTCTCTCTTTTGTTCAGTTCAGTCTTTTTCTTACACCTCTTGGTCAATTTCTTTTGCCTTTGTTTCATGCCAGATGCTGGTGATCACAATGTCCTTTTCCATGAGCTGGTCCTCCAGCCGGCTCACTTTCTGTCCCACAGTGTCTTGACCTTTTTCAAATCATTCTCGAGGGCAGCTCAGATTCTGCTTTTGTCCTGAAGGTGTGACCCTGACTGTGTCTTCTTTCCAGAATACTCCCCACCAAAGGGATTGGATTTCCTATTAGCTCTCTCTCACCTTTTCCTGGTCTTCAAACTATTCCTGTTTGGCTCTCTAACCTATCCGGTATCACTTATTTAGCTACTGTGCATGCAACATTTTTCTCAATTACATGCAATTTAATTTACCTGTCTTTTATTTTATTTATTTATTACTTGCAATCAGCTCCCTCATGGCAGTGTGTTCTGAGGCCAGATTCAGATTCTGACATCTTTGTTTCCTTGACATCTGGAAATGCAAACAAACTTAAATGCAAATGTAATGGTATCATATTAACATCTAAAATTGGTTATTTATAAAATTGTGCTTAATACGTTTTTTTTTAAACATAATGCATGATACATGGATAGATAAGACAGACATACTTTGTGTTGTATTATGTAACTACACATTACATCAGATTTAGGCTGCAAACACAGTACAACTAAATTTAACAATAAAAATAAAATATAGCAAACAGAAGCATGCTATTAAACCAACATATTCAACATCTCATGCACAATAAGGCACACAATGAACAAAATAATCAGGATGCATTACTATAAGACACAAAAACATTGGAGTTGCTCACCTACACAATTGCGTTTATAAATCAGTGTAAAGAGTGGCAGAACAATAATGCTGCTGTTATACATAATCAGTGTTTTTGCCCCATATGCACACATGTATACACATAAATCAGATTTCTTCAAATTGTATGTCTATGGGTGTTCGCACAGCAAGGGAGGGTGCACATTAGGAATGTCTTTCTGTGCAAATTATGGAGGAGGAAGTTAATTTAGTTAGAAGCTAATTAGTATGAATAAAAGATAGCTTGGAGTCCCTCAGGCTACCACACACTGTCAGGTTTTCCTTCAGACTCTCTGGCACCCCTCCCCCCTCCCCACTTTTCTCTCAATTCAAATTCAGTTTTGACTGCACAGAGTTATTATTGGCAAGGCAAATTCAGCATATTAGATCTAATTGAAACTTACTACAATAGTTATACAGTGTTGTTAAAGTTTTTTTCACATCAATGAGTCAGTTATATCAGCTAAATACCCTAATCTTTTAAATTAACTAAGTACAAAATGAACAAACATTTGCCATGTTAATCATCTTTTTTTAAAAACAAAAGTAAATTATTTGTATAGTTTTCTCTCTCAGATATGTTATTTGCTTTATTGTTGAACTAATCCTTTGATATGAGGCATGAGAGCAAATATCAATAAAACCCAAGTAAACGCCATCTACAGAAAGCTGTAGTTAACAGTATTGCATTTAAAGAGCTGCCATCCTCACTTCTTCAGGCAGCGCTACAACAAAATGATACCAGTTATTTAACTGGAAAGCCAAAATGTGCAGTAGGGAAGGATTTCACAGTCAAAATAATCAATAGCTTTATTTACTTTCAAGATAAGTCAGTGTATTTATGTATTTTATCTTAGGGAATATTAAGTATTTGGAAACAGGTACCATGAATTACTGAAGGAAAATGTTATTTGTTCCTTTGAACATTAAATGATTGCAGTCCAACCCAGAGCAGTTTCATGGGAATGTTATGACTAAACAGAATAGGTAAATAGCTACCAAGTTTCACTTTAGTTTTGCAGGTTGTGTTAAATTAGGGAGGCTTCTTAAATCTCTCTGTCAAGCGGGCTCTTTCATCCAAAGGATCTGATGAAATCTCACCTCAGCCTCTCGTCTTTGCTTTAATACAAAGCGGGCCTCACAGTTCAGCCTACCCGACTCTACCGACGCCAATCATGCTCACATAAAAGAGGGCAGAAGTAAGTGTCTGATTCCCTGTGTAAATGATCTGATCACAGTTATTTTAACTTTTTATGGTGGATTTTTCTTATCAATGTCAATAACCATTCCTCAGTTGTGGAAAGAAGGTATGCTTAGACTATATGAGTCCACTGTGTGCAGCTGATGAGGCAGAATAGGTCACCAAACTGTCCAGTGTTACCTGTCAGTCCATGTGACTTTATGTTTATAGCAACTGGTTCATTTGTCATAAGACAGAATGAAGACAAAATAAACAAAAAGGCAATAAGTTGCAATTACTTATTGCTTTTGCAATATTGCAAAAGCAATAAGTAATCTTTTTTTCCCTATCATACAACAGGTGTCAGAAATACCCAATTTGTGTGTGTGTGTTGCAAAGTGAGGAGTTGTTCTCATCAATGAGCACTTTTTTGTTCGTGTTTCTAGTTAGCAAGAATCCACCACTTCTCTCGGTAATACAACATGGGTATGTAAGGACAGACCAGGAATGTCAGTTGTTCAAATATTATTGTCTCTGTGCAGTCATTCATGATTTAACACATTGGGAGGGTATGGGGCCATGCTAATAAATTGGGTAATTGTAATCATTTAAGCACAAATTAACAGGAAACAATTTGTCATTTTATGAAATAGAGAGTAATAGTATATTCATGTTTCTCAGACAATCCAAATATAACTGTATAAAAGTATAAAATAGCCCATTCAAATTGTCCCAGACAGGACAACTTTTTCTGTTTTCAGCACTGCATTGTGACATGTATCAAAACACCCAATGTAGCAAAGCTGTATCAAAGCTGATGAATTATAGTGGCTAAAATCAAAATTTGCATAATAACAATGGATTGGGATGAAGCCACAGAGAATTAACACCTGAATCTGCAGTTCTCCTCAGCTCTACGGCGCTGTTAAGCCTCCTTCTGCTCATTGGGTTTTTTGGGTAGTTTTTTTCTTTACAGCGAACAACTTTACTGTTTTGGTTCATTCTCACCGCTCCCATTTTAAGTTTTTAGCAGCAGCAGGTGGCAGCTTTCAGCAAAAAGCTCTAAAACTTCCTGCCCAGCATCAAAAGCCAGACAAAGTTAGCAACTGGCTAGTGAACATAGTGAAGGAATTAGTACACGTGTCAAACCCCCAGGCCAGATCAAATACATGTTTGCACTTAATGGAGACAAGCAGGTGTGTCTCCTTTGTAACGACACAGTGGCAGTGCCAAAAGAGTACAATTTATGACGGCCCTTTGACACCAAACGTAGAACCAAGAATGCTAAACTTAGCCACCAAGAAAAGCAACAAAAAGTCCATGAATTAAAAGGCAGCCTGCGTTCTCCATGTTCATGAAAGTTACTGCAAAAATGATGCAGCAGTAAAAGCCAATTTTATTGTGAGTGAAGAAATTGCCCGATTGTCGATTGAAGTGTATGTCAGAAGGTACGTTTTTGAAGCCGTGCACGCTGAAGGTTTGTGAACAAGTGTGCCCTGACCAGAAATATTAACAATGTGATTGATCCATGGATTAGGATGGTGTGTGATCTCCAGGTGTTTACTTGGAGAGATCTACTTGGTGTGTCCAGGCAGCATCACTCTCTCACCCTACTATGTCCACATCATGTCTGAGTAACATGAACCAGAACCTGTTATGCACACATGATCATTTTGCACACATGAAAATAACCATTTGAATAGGCTATTTCATTGTGGGCAATAAAAAGGCTGAAACAAACCATGTTGTTATTTTTACTTTTGTTACATGAGCTACTTTTTATATTACATATCATTAATAGATTGTACACATATTTACAAATGGTTGTACACTTTTTTCCTAGACTTCTGCTTTCAAATACAGAAGCAATATGATAAGTAGACAAGTAGATGCATTTATATTGTCTAGTCTATATTATTTGACACCCCTGGTTATAAAGAGACATATATTTTGCTCAGGAGTTGGTGAAGAGCAAAACATAGCTAAAGGAGAGTAAATATTGGACATACATTCAGGTGGACTAATGCTGAATGTTGCTCTATTTCTGCTAGAACTAAGAAGTTCCACATATAATCTTAAAAGGTCATTGTTTTGTTTACAGGTTGTTTCCGCTGCCACCAAGAGGCCAAAAAAAATTCTGTAATTACAGATATATCTAATTTCAAGCCATGAGTAGTTCAAGGGCACAATTATTAATTCAAGGGAACAAATGAAAGTAATTAGATATTAATTATTTATTCAGCTGACTAATTTGTGCATGCAAATTATTCATTAGATTGTACAAAAATTTGTACACAAGGAATTATCAAATAATTCATTTTTGACCTGCAATGTCTCATAATATAAATTAACTTAATTTTACAGCCACCCAACTTTTCACTCTGGTGCCCACTCTGGCCCAACCCCCAGTTTGGCATCAAACAACTCTGTACGTATTGTTATGATTGGATGAAAAAAGTTGCACTGCATAAAAATCTGTATCAACACACAGCTGGTAAATTAGTGCCATGGCCTTTTAATAAGTCAGCACTATGTCAAGCTTTACTGTCACATTTTGAGTTGCACTATATCCAGAACAAACTATGGCTTCATTATTTACCAACAGTAATACAGTCAGGCATATAGAGTCAGGCATATAAATGCTGATTACAGATCTGTATCACCAGGGGGGTCATGCTAACGGACTTGGAGTAAGTTTTATGATTCTAATTACAGCCTTGTAGCTCTAGGAGGGTAATGTTCCCTAGCGTAGAGAAGCAACAGCAGATGTGTGGTGTTTCTCCATCGTATCTCATGTCTAATACAGCGATCTGCCTGATAGATGTGATATATCTGTAAGATGGGGGAAGAATACTCCCCTCTGACATTCACACCCACCACACTCATACAAAACATGCACACCACCACGTACGCGCTGTGCCGTCTGTTCACAATTCCCAGCTCTGACATTTTGTTTCCTCTGTTTCACATTTTCTGAACTCTGTGGAGATCATTCTCTCGTTCCCTCCCGCCTTCCCTCCATCCCAACAGGGACACCACAAGGTGACAGCATCCATCACCCATCAACCATCACATATCATTTTCTGACTGGTGTCTCAGAACAAGAGTCTTAAATAAAAGACACATTCAAATTCCAGAAATTGGATTTGAAACTTTGTGTGTGTGTGTGTGCATATTTTCACTGAATTTGGCCTATCACACCAATCAGTGTGTTTTATCCCCCAATTACCCTCTTTAGCACACGCAAGCATGCATGCCCCCCCCCCCCCCCCCAACCACACACACACACACACACACATAACCGCAATCCTTGCTGTCCTTGTCACATAGCTGTCAATTGTGTCATTGCTTGACCTCCACGTCTGTTTGCATACGTTGCTCTTTTGCTTCATTAGCGTAATCAATACAGTCACATAATGGCTTTCTGCATTAGAGGATGAGTCAAAGTGTGTTCAAACGGCACACAAAGGTAAGGAAAAGCAGCAACAGGAAGAGTTCAGCACAAATCTTATGATGCTTCCAGTACACACTCTTGACAAATTATTATAGCAACCTTGTTGTCTTTTTCATGAAAATGAGTATGATTACACCTTCAAAATGACTTCAAAATCATAGTATTTCAGTGCTACTGACAAGAAGGGAAGTAGGACAAGAGGACTGTCCAAATGCCTTTGGCGAGGAGGCTGCTTCCTCTGAGAGAATTATTGTGTTTTGTCTGTCTAAGGCGAGCTGCCCAGTTGAGACAACAACTCCCTGACAGGCTGTATGTAGTGGCGAAAATTTCATAAATTCAGTCACAGGCAGATCCACAACTGGGCACTGCATGTGAAGAAGCCTGGAGGAGAGGAGAGGAGAGGAGAGGAGAGGAGAGGAGAGGAGAGGAGAGGAGAGGAGAGGAGAGGAGAGGAGAGGAGAGGAGAGGAGAGGAGAGGAGAG
>JAVQJD010008751.1:0-13346 GCA_036023655.1 Nannoperca australis | reverse complement strand
CGCCGGTATAGCCGCCAAAACGGCATGCATTTGGCGGGTATACCGACTTCCGCGAGTGTGATGCTTATTTTGAGCGACGAAAAATAATAAAATGCCGACCCCTGTGTATTAAAATCCTTCCGTTTGGACAGTTTCTTTTGTTTACCAATAGTGATGAGAGCTGAGTTTTGTCAGTTTATGACCTTGTAACAGTTGTTTTATTGAATATATAAAACTTTTTGCTTCCTTCAACGTTTTATGGCAAGAGAAGGGAGACTGCTGTTGTGCCAGTCCACCCTGACATAAGTGATGATGATGAAGAGGAAGAGGATGACGATGTGTCCGACCCTGACTTTGTCCCACCCACCCACAACCATGACTTTCCAGGCCCAAGCGACATTGGCCCCTCTGCCAAGAGGAAACGCATGCAGCCTGCAGTGGAGGTGATCCAGGACAGCGACAGTTGCAGATAAGACAATGATGATGATGACAATGAGAAGCCAGCACCACAAGCCAAGAGGCCCAGCAAACCCAGTAAGTCAGCAGCTAGGCCAACCACCTGGCACAAAGTTGACCTGAACAACACAGCCCTGCCTGAATACCAGCACGCCGCCCCTGACTACATAGACACCCCTTTTCAGTACTTTTCAAGGTACTTTGACATCCAAATCATCATATCACCGCATATCACATACCAAACCAACTTATATGCTGCTCAAAAGGACATCAACACCACTTTCACCACCGATGAGGATGAAATGATGACCTTTCTGGCCATCCTCATCTATAGGGGGGTTTTGGAGCTCCCATCTGTCGAAGATTACTGGGCCATGGAGACCAGGGTCCCTCAAGTTGCCAACCTGATGTCGTCAGAAAGGTTCAGGCTGCTGAAAAGGGTTATCCACTTCAACGACAACACCATGATCTCTGACACCAGTGACCGCTTCTTCAAAGTCCGGCCACTGTTCAGCTTCCTAAATTCTGCCTTCAGGCGTGAGCCACAGACCCCCAAACAGTATGTGGATGAGGTGATGGTTGCCTACAAAGGGAAGAAAGCTGGCAACCTGAGGCAGTATATCAAAAGTAAGCCAGACAAGTGGGGTTTAAAGTTGTTTGCCATGGCCTCGAAGGATGGCTTCATCCATGACATGGTGCTATAACAAGGCAAGACTACCCTGGAGGCTCATGATGTCCCCCTAAAACCTGAACAAGAAGGTTTGGGTGCCACCAGCCAGATTGTTTCTGTCCTGGCCAGTACCATGTCCTTCCCCACCACCACAGCCATCTTTGCTGATAAATTTTTCACCAGCCTGGAGCTAGTGCGGTACCTCCGAGACCACAACTGCAGGTACACGGGGACAGCCAGGGACAATAGAATTGGAAAGCCCCCAATCATGGCAATCGAGGAGATGGAGAAAAAAGCTGTCCCTCGTGGTACCTCTGACTACATCTCCAGTGACTATTGGATACTGGCTGTCAGGTGGAAGGACAACAAAACGGTCACTCTGCTGTCAACCGACATGGGGGTGGAGCCGATGTCCTCAGTCATCAGGTACTGCAGTGAGACCAAGAAGAGGGAGCCTGTGAGATGTCAAGCTGTCATCAGGAGTTATAATGCCAACATGGGGGGCATTGAAAAGAGTGACATGTTGGTACACCTCTACCAAACCCCCATGAAGTCCAAGAGGTGGTACATGCTGAGCGCCAGACCTGCAAGTGCTGCAGCAGGAAAGGCAACATTCTGAGGTCAAATGTGGTCTGCAGAGTCTGCAAGGTGCATCTCTGCATGAACAGCGAGCGTAAATGCTTTGTAAAGTACCACGAAGAAGTGTGATGTGCCTGTATCAGACAGACGGACGGACAGACAGATAGACACTTGTTGTGTTCCTCGAACCCTCACACACACACACACACACACACAGGTGCCTATATCAGCACTGTTGTTATGTTCTAATGTGATGTTCAAATATTGTAAAACACGTTTCTTTCACCTTATAGGTGTTTTTCTTGTATTTCTTATTTAAATTCTTATTGGTATTTGTTTTACCACAGACGGGCCAGTAACCATATATGGTAACTTCATTGGCCTTGATTTTCTATAGGAAAATGAAAAACTTTGAAAAATGTTACAGTAGAAATAAAGTATTGTTATGCTCTCCAATAACAGCCTAACGTTGATTGTTTGAATTTCAAAGTATTTCAATGAGTGCCGTATAAAGGGTTATCAGGCGTTGGAATCTCTTAAATCTCAAAACTGGAAACAGATGAAATCATGGTGTCTTAAGATTCCATAACATTTCACAAGAAAGCCAACTGTAAGATGAGGTATGTGCTCTGCTCAACCTTTACCCGAATACCATCAGCTGCTTATAGTCATTGAGACAACACATATGGATCACACGTGCGTCCAGGACGTGCAAGTCTACACAGAACCTGACAACTTGGTAGCCAGCAACATAAAGTTTACATGAGAGGATGGACAAGACTGTGCAGTAATCATCTAAGAGAACGTCAGCCTGGATATTGAAGTTAAAAGAAAACCATGCTCACACCGATCAGAATTTGCTTTTTCAATCCTTCACCACCAGTCTGAAAACATGCTGAACAGGGCTGTGACAAACAGCAAGCTTTTACATGGATACTGGGCTTTGTTCCGGTCTTCCTGTGCCATCTGTTGCTGTTTTAACAGACAGAGGAAAGAAACAGAACAGACTTAACTTAAAAATATCAAAATACCCATAGAACTGTGCACAGGAAGGCCAACTTTGACAACAGGAAGTTGAACCAGCAGGAATATCATCATTTGAAATGGTGCCTTAAAATCAATCATCTCCCTTTGTCAAAGGTTGAAGAAAGGACCGGCGATATGTAAAGGTGGCAAAGATGAATGCAGATCTTAACAGATGCACCATTTAAAAAACCCTTAGAGGAAGAAAAGACAGCTTGAAAAATAGATTCAGGTTCAAGCTTGAATCCAACTGGATTTATAGACACACAATGAGTTAATGGGTTTCCAGACATAGGTTCATATGGCTTAGGTTTTCATTTACAGTCCAGTGTCAATTTCGGCTGCATTGTGTTTTAAATGTATTCTCCACAGTAGATGGGTTTACATTTTTTCCTCTATTCACTAGCAAGGACCACACCACCATTGAGATACGTTTGAAAGATTTATTGAACAGAGGTACATGTCAAATGTTATTGTTGTGATGATGGTTTGGGGAAGCTTCGTGGAGAAGTCCGTCGTTGCACCCGGGTACATCGAACCCCCTTCAAGACTCTACCGAGAGAATAGAGAAAGAATAGAGAAAAAAAGACAGAAAGAAAAGGAAAAACAAACGAAAAGGGGCAGGTGGGGCACAGTAAGTGAGAGCGAAACGAGGGGATGGTTAAGGATGGTATTTATGTCATGTCGGAGTTGACGTAATTGGGGTGTGGTCCTGCTCCCGAAATTCTGCTAAATATCAACAATTCACTAGCAAGGACCACACCAACAATGAGATACGTTTGAAAGATTTATTGAACAGAGGTAGATGTTGAATATTAAAGTTGTGATGATGGTTTAGGGAAGCTTCGTAGGGAAGTCCGTTGTGGCACCCGGGTTCAACGAACCCCCAAAAAACCTCCCATTACTGGAGAGATTGAGCCGATTTAAGATCTTTGAGATCTGACCGGATGTAATAGTGGTACTGCTATATCCGGAGCGGATGGTGTATATGCATCAAAGAGCAAGATTTGGTGCCGGTCCTTGCGTAGATGTTCTCTGAGCGATGTAGTTAGTTGAGGGTTGCAAAAGTTATCCTCGGGCTGCCGGTTATTGATTGAGGGACGCCTAAATGTTGAAATGTTGTGGTAAATGTTGATGGTAAGTGTTTTGATGGCCATTTTGGAATGGGCGTAGGAATAGAAACGTGTAATGGTGACGAGATTGAATGACGTTAAGTGAATGTTATGAGAGTGGTGGAAACCCTCCGAGTTGTCCTGTAAGATGGAAAGCATAGAGGGCGATATGCTGTAAGGACAAAGTGCCAGGAGTCGACAATTGGTGCTATATGAGGGTGGATTTACAGGTTGAACACCAGTGTAGAATATGGAGGACTGGTTTTGGTTGGTATCCGCAAATATGCGAGGAGGGATGCGGGACCCACAAGATGGCTGCGGCTATTGTGGGACAGGTTCCGAAGAGCGCGGAGGAAGCAACGTGACATTTATTTGCCAACTCTGGGGGCTATGCTGCTGCTAACCATTTCTGGTTGTACAACCCCCAAAAAGCCAGCAGAAGGAGCAGCATCAGTATGCGGAATCCGTGATCCTGTCCCTGTTGGCAAGAAGACTGGGCGAAAGACGGAGTTATGATCAGCTGGAACTGTCCAGGGAGAAGACGGAAGAGTGAAGGGATGAAAGGAGCGGTTAACGGCAAGTAAGGTTTGCCATCGGGGAGCGATGCAAGCGGAGAAAGAAACTACGCACGGGATAGAGCTGTGAATGCTGGCGATGGCACTGCAGTTGGGTGCTGACGACACGGTCTATGCCGTTTGATAAGGGGAAAGCGATGGGTGCGGCTGGTGATGGCCGCTTGGAAAGTATCTGTACCAGTGGGAGAAAACTGAAGCTCTTAATTGGGCTTGATGAGGATGGAAATGAAGAGTGAAGAGGCCGGGTGGGATGGGAACCGCAAAGAGAGCGTAGTAGGAATGTGCGAGCGGCGATGATACAGTGGTTAATTCATTGGCGAGTGTGCCCCAGTTCACGTCCTTGTCGAACTGGCAACGGAAGCACACACTGCGGGAGTGACCACTCTGGAAGTGGTGGGATGCCTCTCTGATGGCGGAGGTGGTCTACGTGCCCTTTGAGAAATCCGTTGGCGGTGGTTGTTAAAGAGAAGGCGTGATTTAGCAAGCAAGATTTATGCGAGTGCTAAGACTCGCAGTGAACGAAGCTGGTGGGACCGGGGAACGGAGGATCCTGGCATCCCGGTGCCAGGAACCCTGGATAAAACAAGTTGATGCGGATGTTGGAGGTAAACGGCCTGGCATCCCGGTGCCAGAGGCTTTGACTGACAAGAGATGCTGGTGCTGGGAAGCCTGAATGAAGCAGCTGATGCAGCGTTTGCTACTGCTCATTTATGTTTATTGTGTATACGTTGCCTTTGTCGTTTATTTAATTGATACTAGTTGTATTGGCTTTTGATCGGGGCCTCGGAACTTCATTTCAGACAATTGTATGTGAAAGTGTGATTTGTAGGCGGTAATGATACGCTGCTCGGAGGCTACGAAAATGAACGTTGAGTTGGGGTGTATGTATGCGAAGACAGTGTCAGACTGTCTTTGTTACGATGTGGCACTATCTAAATAACTTTTGGAGGATCCTGGCATCCTGGTGCCAGGAACCCTGGATAAAGCGATTTGAAGTGGTTGTTGGAGGTAAATGTCCGGGGGCTCGTTTCGGGCAGTCACATGTGAAAGTGTGATTTGTAGGATGATGAGAATCCTTGAAAAAACGTGAAGATAGCGACGTGAAGTTAGCTATACTCCAATGCATCCCAGGGCCAGAGCGGGCGACAATGAATCTGGTGTAAAACTGCTGGCTAAGGATAAACGTAAATATGGTAAGATTGGTATTCACGTCGGCGGTAAGGGCGCCCGCGATATACTGCCCCAGTCAGAGTTCACGAGAATTAATGTTGAGTCGGCGTGTACATATGCAAAAACGATGTTGGACTCCATCTTTGTTGTGATATGGCGCTACATAAAGAAAACCGAATTGAAAAATTGAATTGATGTGGTTGCCAATGGGTTGATGGGGGTGAACGGCTGGAGGCGCTTACATGCAGGGGCAAGAGCGAGCAACATTGAATACTATTTAAATCTGCCAGCTAAGATAGACGTAATTAAGATAAGATTGTTATTCATATTGTCAGTAATGACACCCAATTACGCCAGTCGGAGGTTACGAAAATTAACCGTAAGTTGATGTGTACGCATGCGAAGACAGTGTCATACTCTGTCTGTGTTATGATGTGGCAAATAACGTGAATCGAACTGATGTGGTGGCCAGAGGCTCTGGCCGACAAAAAACGGCAGACCTGGGGAAAGGAGGATCCTAGCATCTCTGTGTCAGGATCCCCAGGTACCGTGAGCTGTTGTGGTCGTTGGATGTGGAGGGCTGAGGGCGCTGGCATCCCAGTGTCAGACGCCCCAGCTAATGCTAGCTGCGGTAGTTGCTGGAGGTGGATAACTGGGGGCGCTGGCATCCTGGTGTCAGACGCCCCAGCTAATGCTAGCTGCTGGAGTTGGAACAATAGGGGTGCTGGCATCCCGGTGCCAGACGCCCCAGCTAATGCTAGCTGTGTTTGTTGCTGGAGGTGGATAACTGGGGGGCGCTGGCATCCCGGTGCCAGACGCCCTGGCTAATGCTAGCTGCGGTTGTTGCTGGAGGTGGATAACTGGGGGCGCTGGCATCCTGGTGCCAGACGCCCCGGCTAGCGCTAGCTGCTGCCATTGCTGGAGGTGCATGGCTAGGGGTTCTGGCATCCCGGTGCCAAAGTTACTGGCTGAAGCCAGCTGCTGTGGTTGATTGTGAGCTATCGGGGGCGAAGGCATCCCGGTGCCGAATTCCCCATTTAAGGCTGGCCGGTGTGGTTGCTGGAGCTGGTGCTGGTTTTGAAGATAGTGGTGGGAAGAGGAGGGGCCTGGAATTTCAGAGCTGGGTGATCCATCTACGAGAGGAAAGGTTGTTGCGTGAAGGTGGATGGAAGTTGCTGAAGCCCTGATGTTCTTTCCTCTGGCTGAATATCCCAGTATTCCCTTCTGAAGCTGTTTATCTTGCTTCTTTCATGCTGGAGGACATGGGTGAACCGGGCCTTTGACGGCGGCGTTGACGTCACGCTGTTTGTTGTGGGTGTGCGTGGTGATGTCACCCGGAAGCGCACTGGTGTAAATAGAGCGACATGACCGCTAACGTGAGTGTTAAAAAAGTTCAGCAGTATTGTCCTTTCTGTAATTAAAAGTTTATTTGAAGTTCTTTGAAGAAGCCCGGAGGGCGGGGGCCTCATTGGAGCATGGCGGCGATGTAACCGGGTACGGGACGAGAGGCCGGCGTTGCATTCATGGGTGAAGGAGTCTTGCAGTCCCTGTTCGCTGATGAGGATGCTGGGCCGGGAGGCGAGGATGGTTTGTAGTTGTCTGTCATGTCGAGAAGAGATGAACCGAGCGGGATATGGACCCAGGAAGAGACAGTGTACAAACCTTCTGAACTCACCCACTTTCTGGTTGGCTTTTACGCTTATAGAAGGTGGGGTCTTGGGCACTGATACGTTGGAGAAGTGTCCGCTTTTGTTGCCGGGTTTGCTAGCGTGGATCAATGGAAACTTGGAGCGTGGAACAGGACGTCGTACGACGGGGAGAAGGAAACGAATTCCATGATGTCAATGAGGTGAGTGGTTCGATACACTGCGTAAAGTTGCTCGTGGTTTGTGCCGAGTGCGTCTGGCACAGTAAGCGAGAGCGAAACGAGGGGATGGTTAAGGATGGTATTTTTGCAGGATGGTGTAATGTCGTGATTGACGTAATTGGGGTGTGGTCCTGCTCCCAAAATTCTGCTGAATAGCAACAACTATGTAAAACATAGGGATGTGATTTTTCTGGATTAATCTGGAATTCCAGATTCCCTGGGGGAGTCTAGTTGTCTAGAGTCTAGTTGAGTCGTCTTGACAAGAAGATCGCCCCGGAACATATTATTCAGATATGTCAGGATCAGTGTTCAGCTAAGACACACGCTTTCCTTTCACGTACAGTCTCACGCTGCCCAAACACTTCTCACGCCAAAACAATGAGACTAACAGGTGAACGTGGTTTGGCTAAAACATCACCTTGGCCATGACATTTGGGTGGTGACCCACTGAGATCACTGAAACCAATAGCAGAGATTTTCGTCCTTCATTGGATGGCTCGCCTCACTCTGCGTGAAAAGGTCATTCAAAAGCACAATGAGAGTGGTTAACTCAGGGGAAACCAGGACAGGTAGTTCACCTCAGGTAAGATGAAATGTTACTTGAAAAGGTTTAGTGGAAGTTTACAACAAAACTAGTGGTTAAAAGTTAGAGCTCCAGATATAACTGTGCCAGAAAAGATGACTTCTTCTTTTAATGTTGACTTAAAAAGACTATATGTTGCACTGGAAGGAAAATTACTGTATACCCACAAAGTCCAGCTTCCAAATTAGATTTTGTTGAAAGTCTCAGACCAATTAGACCATTAGCCTACACTGATGCTGGTGACTAGCAAACTACAGTAGGGGCAGAAAGTGTACTTTATATTGCAGACACTGCATTAACAGCATCAGGGAGACAGTGTAATAAACATGCCTACTGAGAGTGGACCATGTGAAAGCTAGAAGGACAGTCTACTGCTGTTTTGAGTTAGGTGGTCCTGAGAGAATTGAGATAATAGTGATGTTAGCGACGGACAATTATAAAGGCTGCATCAGCGCCAATATTATTAGCTGCCTCACTCACACTCAGCCTCTCACTGCCACTGGTACTACTGTTAGCTTGGATTAAGTCTAGTTCATACAGACTTCTAGTTTGAGAGTGCACACACATGCATACTGACCCCAACATGTGGTTTGAGTTTCATCCAACATATGCAGCCCTTGACACCAGCACAGCTTGTTGTATTTCAAACTTTAAATGTTTTCTGGTACCTACCAGCATGTGAGATCAATCTTGAACGGCTTAAGTAGGTATTTACAGAATTTTTTCCCCCCCAATTTTGCAGTGGTTCTCTGTTGAACATATCCTAGGACAGTAGGAAGGCCAGAATGAGAATGACAATATCCAATATAATGAAATAAATTACTAATGAGGAATTACATCCATGATAATATGTGCAATTGTTGATTTGGCCGTGTGAAAGCAGTGAAAAACACAGACATTGATTATCACCTTTTAAATTGATTTTGCAAGCTTGTTTGCAAACAGTTGCTTATATACACACCCATCAGTTACATAGCAACACTAGCCCTCATTTGGAGTCATGTTTCTTTCTCCTTTATGAATGAAGTCCAACATTCACTCTCTTTAGCTCAGTTTAGATTCAGGTGATATTTTTTGTTATTATTACTACAAGTGGCCCCTTTCACATTAATAGTCGACATATTGCATTATTATAAAAACATAGATTATAGTTGCTTTAAATTGTTCCATCTGCGGCGTGGATGCTTGTTTGACAGTTGTTGCTTCTACAGGGAATTAAGTTGCATATTAGGCTTATGTCTTGATGTCAATGTCTAAACAAGACTAAAAGTCTACACCCATGATGTAGTGTACAAACATGCTAATGTTTGACAGGTATAATGTTTGCCATGTTCACATTGTTAGTTTAGTGTTTCAGCAAGCTAACATTAGCTAATTAGCACTAAACACAGTACAGCTGAGGCTGATTGGAATGTCATTAGTTTTGCAGGTATTTGGTCACAAACCAAAGCATTGACTAATTAAAATGTAAACCTGTTGATGGCACTGGATGAAAAGTCAGAGAATATTTATCCTGAGGGGGTAATGATTGCCTGTACCAAGTAGTTAAATACATTTGAATCAAAACCCTAAATGTCTACCTCAGGTGGTGCTGGAGGGAAAGTCAGGAGATCACCAAAGTCAGTAAGATACATTGTGTGGGAACCATGAATGCCAGTCCCAAATTTAGTCCCAACCAAAGTGGTGTACCAACCGACCAATTGACTGACAGAGAAAGGCTGCCAAACCTAATACTGTAATTTTGGACACTAACTTTAATTTTAATACATAGATTAACCTGCTGAAGCCTAATTTTAGCAGAATTTTGTGGATTTTATGCCAATTTCTTGCCTTAGAAACGCATCACTGCCAGTGTGGACAGAATAAATTATTTCAGTGACCAAAAACTGTATCTGTATAGGGGCATGTGAGTATTGTTTTAAGAGAGACATGATAGAAATAAGAACTTATCCATTCACTTAAATATTAACCTACAACCCTACTCCAAGCCTATGAAAATGATTATTACACACCAATATTTAATACATAAAACAACTTTTGCAATGACAGATTATGTCATTAAAAATAAGTGTCTCTGAGAATTGCTTTTGATGCCAGTGGGATATGGGAATAGGAATCACAGTGGGTCGTGAGAGCCTTCTGTTAATCAGGAAAGAGCCTAAAAAGCATAAGGGGATAGGACTGATGAATTGGATGCCTGGGGAGCTAAAGTCATAGGATTCTCTGAGATAGACTGCAGAAATATTTCTCTTAGTGAGTCATTTAATCTCAGAATCAGTTTTACACTCTTACCTTCTGAAAATGTCTGTGAATTCACACTTTGATGTTCATATAATGCATGTATGAATGTTTTAAATACCACAAAGACAGAAATACTGAGGAAAGATGTGCCATTTTGAGCAATACCACGAGAGCTGGTTTCACATTAAAGCCATTGACAAAGCTTGGTCTAGTGTGGCACTCATTGTAGGCACGATGGTTTCATGTTTCTGGCATGACATGAAAGTTGTATGCTGTATTATTTGGAGAATATTCTGATTATAGTGAAGTAGGTAATGTTAGCTAAGGACCAGTTTCTGAGGTTAGAAGGTTAGAACCGTAGTACAGATAAGCTCATACAGCAGTCGGTGCTGCTAGTTCTATTTTAGTGTCATTTATTTATTCTTTAATTTTATAACGTTTGTCATTTATAGTTTGCTCACACTCACGCAATCCACTAATGATGTGTTATGCATTCATTAGTATCGACTACATAGTGGTTGTGTTTACATTCTGTGGACTGTAGTAACAACTGTTTGAAATGTTGTCTAAAAGAGGATAACCGTAGCAAAGCAACTGAAAACACAGCTAATGCTACGTGAACAGTTGTGTGGCTGTGATGCGTCATCTGCCGTCCAGTCAACATGTTTCAGATTTACATTTGAGAGGCTGACTTAATTTATCACTGTTGGCACAGGGGCCCTAAAGGCCTCATAATGAGGACAACAAGAAATATCATTCAGACCTCTCTGTTCTCTGTTCACAATATTTTTCATAAATGCTAAATCCCCAAAACATGGTCACTTATTCTGTCCTTTCCACCATTTCTTCATTCCTTTGCTATGTGTTCAGAGGTTTTGCAGCCTTCTAGCCAGCGCGGCCCCTCTGAGCAACAGCTCCTCGCTCCCAAGATGTTAAGCTCCCGATCTCCTTGTCCCCCTTGAACTCCTTCCCCACCCTCCAAGGACTCAAGGCTTGTTAGTTTGGATGAAATGTTGTCCAAACATGTTTAATGTCAAAAATATTGATAACCACCAGGTGAAAAGCCTGCCATCGTAGAAGGGAGATTCTCAATGGACTGCTATAATCTAAAAAGCTAGGGACAAACTGCTACTTTGTATATACTATATATAATATAATTATACGACCACTATCTGTGGGTTTAGGGGATGTTGTTTATATTTGTTTTTTTTTATGAAATGTTGCAATGGATACATTTCACTAGGAATGACATATTCTTATCACAATGGCATACAGCTTTGGCTTCTTTATTATCTTATAATTATCCAGTCAAATGCTATTCGACAATCCAGCAAGCACTTTCTTTGAAGCATACTGAATCATTAACCAACCATTCCATTGCCTTCTTATTGGCATTTCGAATTGCATCCATGTATGAAAGGGTCTATATAAATAAACTTGCCTTGCCTATTGTTGTATTCAGGTATTTGTTGACTTGAGTCTTTCAACGCATGTGCATGTGTCTTTTCACTACCCACGTGTCCATCGTCAAACACCATATTGAAAGAAGTAAAGTTATTTCAGTGCATACACTATGAAATGAGCTCATTAGGAACATGAACTTGAACAATTAAACTGGTCACAGTTGCGTCTAGATTGTTAAAAACAAATATTTTGGCCTCGGTTGACTTGCACCAATTAATTTCTTACCAGCAGATGTAGTGACCCGAAACAGTATTGGTTTATGCTTTAGTGAATCCAAATAATTTGTTTTGCTGTCAGTGCACGCCCTGAAACTGACATGCAAATACACAAATACACTCAATTGCATAGACACACACCAATTCAGCCAGTAGTAAAGGGTGTTAGGGGTTTAGGTGAAGGTAGCAAATTGCTTTGGTCAGCTCATGTACAAACACAGGCACCCATATTAAATATATATAATATATATACATATATATAATTTATTTCCATTGAGGCTTTGTGATGCATTCGGGAGGATTTAACTACTTTCCACGGGCACCTCAAGGGCCTTAAATGTGTGTCTGTGTGTGTGAGAGAGTTTAAGTGTGATAGTGCTGCAGGTCTGTGAAGATGGTTTGAGGATATTTCATGGCTTAACAGATGAATTATCTTCTTCACGTCTGTGTTTGCACACAGTGTAGACAACCAGAGACAGCAGGGAAAGCAGAAGAGCCCTTATAAAGTCTTTCAACACTTGTGCTGTTTACCCCTCCTGTACATAAATCACAATATGTTCTGTGATCCAGATAATATTATTCCCTCAATATTATCTGGTATTAGTCTCTCTTTGCAATCTACAGGTTAATGAAACATTAGATTTCCAAAATTGCTGTACTCTATGCTGTACTCTATGCACTCTAAAAATGAGGTAATGAAGTTGTTTAATTTGCATGGCTGTGCTTTAGTGGCAGCCTGTTGCAGAAGCTCCTACTCATAGCTGGGTAGTTTCTATTATATTTTTCCTATTTAACTTTCTTTTGTAATTCTTTTGTAAATACTCTTTATCTAAGTTATTGGTGAACCATGGACACCAAATCCATGCTCTTAGCACTCGCTATTCTACAGTTTTTGTCTGCGTCTGTGTCCGGGGATCCCACGTGCAGCCAACGCTGCATTGTTTACACCAGGGATCAGCTGTTAGCATCCAGTAGCATGATGATGCTAACCAGCGAGAGACCCGACGTCCCCCGCAAGCTGAGGAGGAAGAGAAGGGGACGTTGTGCCGGGGCTAAGCGGAGGGCTAGGAGAAGGCGATTTAGACCTGTCCTTCCATCCATCATCATGGGGAATGTACAATCTCTTCCCAACAAGATAGATGAACTAGCGGCGCTGACCCGGCACCACTGTAAGCAAGCTGCAGACACAGCACCCAAATGCCCTTCTTCTGATCTCTGGAGACTTCAATCATGCCTCTCTTTCCACCACTCTGCCCACATTCACATTCACATTCACATATCACATATCCCACATAAATCTTTTTGTTATTTAACTTTGTACTTATGGGTTTTTTGTTTGGTGTTGACTTGTTGGAGTCGTGGCCTCCACAAATGTGCTGGTGGAGAGGTTTTTGGTGTTTCTGTTCGCTCTG
>JAVQJD010008744.1:0-13099 GCA_036023655.1 Nannoperca australis | reverse complement strand
AGAGGATCCCCAAATCCAGGTGTGAAACACTTGTTGCATCATTCCCAAGAAGACTCATGGCTGTACTAGCTCAAAAGGGTGCTTCTACTCAATACTGAGCAAAGGGTCTGAATACTTATGACCATGTGATGTTTCTTTTTTTTTTTCTTTTTTTTTTAAATTTGCAAAAAATTCTACATTTCAGTTTTTTTCTGTCAAGATGGGGTGCTGAGTGTACATTAATGAGAAATAAATTAACTTTTTCGATTTTAGCAATTGGCTGCAATAAAACAGAGTAAAAAATTTTAAGTGGTCAGAATACTTTCCGTACCCACTGTATATGTTCTGCACTGTAGATGCACACTACTAAAAATATAGTTTCTTCATAAAGTCTAGGTTAGGCGTGTTGGTGTGTAGGTGTTTGCTGCAGTGCACCAAATGTACACATTTACACGCCCTTCAGCCATAGCAGGTACGCAGTGAAGGTACTGTGCCTTAGTTGGCTCATTTGACACCTCATATTGTGTGAATGCATGGAGGCTGGTTGGGTATGTGTGTGCGCATATAAGCTGTGGCCTGGGGGGATTTCAGAGTGACACACGAAAGAATTCACATCAGAGGTCTATAGAACTCTTTCATCCGTATGTTGAAGAAGGAAAAAGACAAAAGCTGTTGACAGAGACAGAGGGAGAGGAGGGGAGGAAGGTAAGAGGAGGAAGAACAGGAGTTTCCAGTGTGTCTGATGGAGAAAAACAGGAAGAGAAAGGAGTATATGACTTACAATGCAAAGTATAGTACTGCCCGCGGACGCAGACATACAGGAATATGAACTCTCTCTTTCTAGCTTGTCATCCTCGTTCCTTTTAAGATACTTTTCCTATAAGCCTTCTCATTGTTTACATCCACAAGAGACTCATTCTGTGCAGTTTTCAACAAAGAGAGCAGACAATTAATTTACCAATACTCATGTTCCACATAAACGGGCTCATCTTTTTAATCTGTGAATTTATTGGTACTTCATTTGATTTTATAATTTTTATAATAATATTTAACAAATTCCACTTGCAGAGCAAATGCAACATTTAATTTGTGGGTTCTCCAGATTGTTTTAATTTGTATTATGTGAAGCATTTTCTGAGCTATTGTTATTGCAAAAAGTCTTCATCTATGGTGAACTGTGGCGAAGATTGTTGTTGTATTTTCAGGTTGACAACTTATTTTAAACAATCCTCATATTTAATAAAAAGGACTAACCTTAAACATACTCTTTTTCCAATATCTGTCTAATCAAACCAGAAAAGCCACTTCTATAGCTTCAGCCAAGCATAAGTTGATTTGTCAAACATGCTGTCCACACAGCTACCATTTCAATGTATTCTGTCAGTTACAAGCTGGAGAGTTGACACCAACGTATAAAAAGGAAAATCCATTTTCAGATACACTCACAATGTACATGAACATGAGTATTCCATGAGTTGTTTTGTAGTGGAGCAATGACTTCCCTCAAAACTTGCAGAGTACAGAATACCAGAATAAGTAGAAGCAGGAAAGTAAGTGAAGATCTGAGACAAATCAGGGCAGGCCAGGAATTAGCCACAGGCAGAAAACACAAACACACAGACAGCAACACACGATAGAAATGCATCACATGACGCCATTGGTGGAAGAAGTACCTTTAGATCCTTTACTTAAGTAACAGTAGAAATACCACAGTCTGGGGTGCCCCGGTAGCTCCCCTGGTGGAGTGATTGTCACAGCTCTATCTTCACTATATCTGCTTATCAAGGAAATTAACAATGATAACATTTAGTTTTGAATGATACATTATGTCAACTAATTTAAAAATAAAGTTAAAAGTTCTCTGTAATCTAAATTGAAGAAAAAATATATAATAGTTTATTTTTCACTAACTTTCATGGAGGAATCGAGAGTGTATTACATTTTAAAAGATTATATAAAAAAAAGCCCTTGGTCACATTACATAATTTGTTCCAATTCTTTGCTTTCCATTGCTTCTTTATGTTGATTTTATATTAAAGTCGGTTATATATATTTGAGAGGCCTACACCTCTGGTATTGTGCATGCTCACTTACTGATTAACATGGCTTACTGGAACACTTCATGAAATGGAGCCATCATTAATGGCCTGCGAGCTAGTTAAGGCAGTCAATTCGAGCTGCATTGCTACACCCGTGACATACCTCACTCTCCAAAACCATCTACCAAACACATCCTCCCAATTTGGTGGTCTATTAAAGCTGCTCCATCTCTCCCTCTGCCTGTCATTGCCACTGCTGCCCTGCATCAGAATTGCTACCTCTTCTTTCAGCCCCAACACCACCCCAGAATCCACCTGCAGGCTCCGGCTGGGGGGTTTAAGATATTTTCTACACGCCAAACTCGAACTATGTTCTGCTGCTTTAATAAACATTTCAAATGTGAGTTGTCTGAAATGTTATAATTTACACCTGTGCATTTCTGGAGTATATAAAAAAATAAATAGATAAAGACCCAGCTTTCTGGAATCTAAAACCTGCGTGCTGTGTGCTGAAATTGGATTTGCTACAGCAACAACAACAACAACAACAACTATAGAAGGCCAAGTTCAGTTTGCCTTGTGAAATAGAAAATCCAGCCAAAAGTCTCCTATTGTTTCTAACTGTTCATGATTCAGTAGGTTGCTTCTTGGCACTGTCAAAACGTAGTGAATGGAAAGTGTAAAATGAAAAGGCATTGGAGTGCTATTCTCACTCCCCTCTGTCCTCTTACTTGCCCTACTCTTTCTTTAAAAACATTTAATACTGTACTTTTTCTACTTTCTTCAAGCTTTGGTCCTCTTTTCCCATCTTTTGCACAGATCCACCTTAGTGAGAGGGAAACAAGTGGCACTCCTTGGTTATCCCATCTTTTATATATCCATTTGATCACCTCTGATTCTCTACTCTGACTTTGATACATTCTGTTTCTACTTACGCCATTGTTGGAAAGATATTTTGAAATTACTATTACTGTTCTTTGCCTTCACAGGGAAAAAGAGAGGTTTGCGTGATATTCCACATGATCAGCTTATGTTTTGACTGTGTCTCATGCTAAAGCTAAGCCTCTAGAAACCCAAATATTTACGTGCCTCTGGTCCCTGAGAGCAGGGTTTGTCAAATGACCAGACTAAAGTAAAGCCTTCACCTTACAGTAAATAATCCTCTTATGGATGTGCACACACTCACATGAGACGGACAGATTGGATTGATGAATATAGAAAATCTGCTGCACATCCGGATTTGACTAAGTTGCGAGTTATTACATAATCATCAGAGCACAGCAGCTTTCTTGAAGAGCAACTGAACCAAGGCCTGTTCTCAATATGCATTCAGCTCATAAAAAGGTCCAGCAAGGCTGCTTTGTGGTTTCCACTTTGAGGCTAACACATTTCAACAAATCTCTTGTACTGTACGACTATTGACTTGGCAGAGGAGTTAACTCAATCACAGTTTAATGTCAGGAATGTGAATCCCATAATGTTACATTCAGGATGGAGATTGGCATGGATGTGTCCACCACCACCACCCACAACTGAACAGCTGGTGTTGATCATGATCTTAATGCTACCATCATGTAAGCGGCTGGATACTGGACACAGTTGTTGCTGACTCCATATGTTGTATTTTTGCAGTGTCTGTGTTGTATGAAACAGTTACTGTAGTTTACAGACACACATGTACTGTTGCCATTTCAACTTTCTGACAGAGGGTGAAGGATGGAAAATCATCTTGAAGGCTTACTATGGATTTTTTTTACATTCTGGATTTCAGACCTTAAAATCCAGTTAGATTAGCTTCAGGACTATAACAGCTAAGTAGGATTCCTGGGAGGATGGGCACATACTAGAAGACAGGACAGACCATTTGGCCGCATATACTGATTGTGGGGCCTTTCTTCCTCTTTGTTTCTAATAGTATAAAACATGAAAACATGGTTCTGTGTATAACATACAGTGTAATCTATTGGGTACCATCTGTAATATGCACAGAAAATAATTAAAAGTCATACAAACATTTACTGTTCAAAACAAACATTCAGAGTTCACTAATTATTCAGTGTTCCTTAAAGTTAAACATTCACTACATACTTGCTCAAAATAATGCAAACCATGTGTCGAATTAAAGGCTCCACTGTCCACTATCATAATTTCACTTACATTTTTGTACAAAACTTTCTATCCCCCAAACAAAATGTGGGACAGCTCCAGAATGTGAATCTACAGACAGGAAATTATGTCAGTGTTGCATTCAGGGAAATTAGGAAACTTCCAGGAGCTCTTGTATGGCCAGACCAGCGTTGCACCTTATTTTATGCATTGTTGACATAATTTACACTCACTTTACTTTAAGATATTAGGGATTTTCACAGTAGTTGACCAGAAAGCATGTCCAGTGTGTTACATATAGCTTCTTGCTCTAAAACTATCAACAGAGCTTTCAAATTGTTCATTCAAGACATCTGGGAGACAACCTGAATGGTTTCTGTCCAGAAGACAGAACATAAAAGCTGTTTATTCAGCATCAATCAGCTACTCATTCATTAAGGTTCTTATCCATATTCTCTTTTAGGGTAAATCTTCCAGTCCCCAGCTGTCGCCAATATAGCCTTGTGTGGATGTTCAGTTGGGTGCATATAAATGATATCCTTAATTTGAAAAACAAAAACAAAAAATAATTACTGCCCAGTACTGATCTGATTACCTATTTAAAGATGCAAATGCCAGTGAAAAGTTTAAAAACTGTATGACTTTAACTTGCTGTGGGAAACAGTTATGAGTTTGTGCTTAAGTCTTTATTCATCACTTAATGGAAAAGTTACCTAACCAACTTAAAGTGTTAAACAAACCAACTGTAAAAAGACTTGGCACAGTATTACACAATGATGATTCTCTTTTGCAGAGAATCATCATAAACCAATAGCTATAAACTGGTTCAAAACTCTTTCAGGGTTTGTACAGCTTTTTAATTCAAGCACTTTTAAAGCACCTTGAATTGTCACTATTTAAAGCACCTTGAATTGTCACTATAAATTAAGGAGACAACAAACAAATATGATGAAAGGATCGTTTCATTTCAAATATTAAAATATTTTATGTTTACATGAGTGACTATGTAGATGAAACACCAGATTATGCTGAAAATCAAGCATTTTTCTAGGCGTTTATTCAAATTCAAGCGTATGCCTAACGGTTAAAATTAAGCATTTTCCAATCTTTCAAGAACCCTGCTCTTTGTGTGACGCGGCGGTCAGTGGATCAATCAGAAGATGAGACATTTAAGCTGCATTAAGCAATTTGTGAACACCAGGTGACAGAAATACTCTTCAACTCTTCAAAACACAGCACTGATATACAAGACCATTGTCATATCAAGTTGTTTTAGCGACAAAGTGCAAGAGCATCCAAATATTTCTGGACTCTTGACCAATTCAGGTTAAGTATTCACGCTCTTGTCTGTTTTGGTCTCCACCAACTCAACTCAAAAATATATGGGTTTTCTTGGGATATAAAGGGAATGGCATTTTATTATAGCATTTCCCAGCTAAATCAGAGTATATTTAAAAATATATATTTTTAAGTTGATTTAGTATGTTTAACATGTAATGGTTAAGTCCACTTGCTTTTGTATATTTTTCTGTATTGGGACAACCAGTAGAAAAGCTGCATTTCTCACTTGACCAGCTACTATTTCTGTGCACCTGATCGAGTTTTTGCCAAAACACTCCCAGGCAAGACCAACCAAGCCCAGACACAGCTTACCTTCACTCTCACCTCATCTGGTATTAAAGGGGTCTATAAGTAGAGAAGCTCATTAGAGGAAACAGGCACCTGAGACAATGACAAATATCATGGCCATTAAAAAAACCATTTTAACAGCTGTACATGTAGGAATATCTGAAGATTTTGCTGTCAAACTGGTTGCAATGCCACTTTATAGCAAGCACAGAAACCTGCTTCAGCATTGTATGTTTATTATTTTCTGAGGATTTTTCCTTTAGCCAGGTAAGCTCAAGGACTACCAGGTCAAAAAAAACTCAAAAATTATAATAAAAAAGAACAGACCAATGAGATCAAAGCAAACAAATCACACAACATATAAAACATTTTTTCATAATCCATCTAACAATCATGTATTTAAGAACTTACACCAGCTTAAGTAAGGTAAGGATCAGGTAAGGATGAACATTTCTCTCCTTGAATGACAGAAACTAGTATAACACCACTATCACAATTTCCTTGTCCTAAGCAAAATACATTTAAAGTTAACAGTCTTCCACTGAATCCTGACCGAGCTGATAGATGTTGTGTTTTGTGTTGTATTGGAAATACAGAGCAGTTACAAGGCATCTGAAACAGTACTGAAGGTTTACAGCATGTTGGCGTGTTAACATCATAACAAGAACTGGATATGGTGTTTCAAGATCACGCCCATTTGTTCTAATGAAAATGTATATCACCGAAACATCTGCATGCTGCAGTTGGCCAACGAGACACATTGGCAGCAGGACGCCTATAACCAGGTCTCTTGACACAAGTTGAAATGTTTGTTTTGACTTGTGTACTTATCTGTTAAATTTTTTAATTTCCAAAAAGAAGAAATTTACGTTTTATAATTTTTTGCACCTTAAGTGCATTAGTGTTTTACAGAGGGCAACTAACAATGTCATTACTGGTAATTTAAGCAGACCAATATCTAGGGTAGGCACTAATATCACTTAAATTCCAATGGACACAGGTATTTAAGCTGGTTGGCTGACATGTTTAGCCATGGCTGGGATTTGAGCACTTTATACATTACTCCATTCCATACGTTAGCTACTCTATGACGTGATATTAATCACGGACTGTATACTGTATATACTGACAGCTAGAGTTTACACACTGTCCGTTAATTTAAGATTTGACTGTCTGGTCATTTACCATAACCTTATTTGGACCCATGAAAAAGGCACAGCTAATGCTAGCTAGATTATCAAAGTGTCAAAAGGGGATCAGAGCTAATGTTGGCACGCTAAGCTACTTAGATTCCACATCCTTAATAAAAACTAGTCAGCTTAGCTTGCTGGCTTTCACTTCTGAGTGAAAAACACATTTAACCGCACAATGGGTCCTCCCAAATATTTAAAATTGTAAAGTCTAAAGGCTATGACGTGTTCCAATAAGTAGCACACCACGGATGTTGATAATGTGTCCTAGCAATGCTGGCACCAAAATGTCAGTCAACCTGTCCAAAAGAATCACCCACCCAGAAGCTTGGACACTGTTCCCACTAATAAAAAAAAGACTATTTTTCCTTTTCTTGAAAAATGGAAAATGATGCACATTAGCTGCAATATCACTTTAGCTTACATTTCCTTATACAAAAAGTGAGACTTCAAATTTCCGTTTGACCTCAACATGCAAAAGCTAATTTAATTAGTATGCTAATAAATTGTTAACACAGCAATAGTTAGACCAGATAGTATGTTAGCTAACTAACAAGCTGAAATTATCTAAACATAAAGTCAGTCAGATGTATCATCAGAAACAATTGCAGTTGTACAAAAGAAAATATGTTGATAGTGTTTCTCGAGAGCTTAAGACTTTCAACATGGCTGCCAGAGGTTGCGCGACAACAGTAAGTTCTTTTATGCGAGATGCTCTTTTATTAGGGCAGTACGAGCCCAGATTTATTACTAGCAGGAATGTCAGAGCATACAGTCTGGTATTTCATAATGAAGGAATGCTGATGAAGTATTCATTCACTTGACAATAAAAACAGTGAAATTATTTCTAGCTAAGTCCCCGTCACAGTTTGCAAAAGAGTTTCTCTTTGCATTCAGAAGTGATTTAAATGTAGTTATTAAATTATTCTCCACTGAGTTGACAGCTGTAAAAGTCTGTATGGCTAACAGAAAAAAATATTTGTATCACACATCAGCTATTTCCAAAACTACAGCTTGTACTGAAATCTATGCGGCATATAACAGTGTGCATCGTTGGCATGTGCTTCCTTCCATCACATACGTAGGGCAGGGTGTAGAGAAACAATCACCAGCAGCTATGTAGTGACTAAAAATACAATTTCAGTAAAGTTTGAAAATGATTCAAAGTGATTCCCTAATTCTACAGAGAAAAAATCAGCAGGAAATAAAGGAAGTAAAGGAAGTAAATGGTATAAAGAAAATAATTTGCTCTTCTACCATGTGAGCTTTCATAACCACTACAGAAAATGTGAAATGTATCTGCTACAAATTCTGTTAAAAACCAAAATGTATAAAGAGCACAAGCATAAAAAGCAGGAGAATTCTGACAGTCCTCAGCCCTATGAGCAACAATGTCCAACAATCTGTTTGTGCTGATTAAGTGTTCATCACTGAATCTGTCCATTTGTTAGTAGTTCTTTCTTTATCTCCAGTCTCTTCCATGTTCTTGTAATATTCATTTGTTCAGCCTAATACAGTAATTATTGCTTGTCTACGCTACGAAGCAAGTGTGCCTCGCTAAATAATTTATTTTTACCAAAAAGTAAAAATTATAAACACTTTATCAGGTGAACAGTCAGTGCAAGGAGGAACAACACAGAGACACCCATTCAACCAGTGTTGACAATGGTTGACAACCACACTGAGACCAATGAATTCAAATGTCTTTGAGATTATTCTGTGATTGTTTTAAATCACAGCACTACTGCGTTAGACACACCAGGACACAAAAGACACAGGCAAAGACATTCACGGACTGAGTAACCCGAGCAACATGTTCTCCCTTCCTGAGGCCCGGCTGAAGTTCCCCATACAGATGTGTGTGTTACATATCACACCGCTGTGTGTTTTGAATTCTCATTTTCATTTCTGGGCGACTCAGGAACCTTCCTGGTGAACTGGCTGAAGCTGGCGGCCCTACACCTCGCCCTCGGTACTCCTCCTCCTACGTCTCCGGCCAAGCCCTGCGTTGGACCTGAGGGTAGAGTACTGTAGCGGCCTGGGATAGAGTGGCCCTGGCCCGGGTGGAGCATGTGGCTGCTTGGGTGGAGGGTGGCGTCCTTGGAGAAGAGGCTCTGGATGAGCTGGAATTTTTCCTTTTCTTCCCGTAAGAAGACCTCGACCAGGAGCTTCTTCTCTTGTTTGAGCTGCTCCATGATGGTTTTGGGAACGTCGGGGATCACCCAGGCGACCACGAGGCTGAGGAACATCACCAGATTCTGGAGGAGGAAGAGAAGAGGAGAAAGGGATGATGTGAGAGAGAGAAAGATGGATGCATAGGAAGACACATAAAGCTTGAAAACAAAATTATGTTACAAGGAAGTTACAGAATCTGTATGTACACACGTTGTCAACACAAATATCGGTATATGAACCAACAGTCTAAGCCTTTGTAATGTCAAAAAATATACTGATACAATATTTAAAAAATTATATTAATATATCTATTATTCTTCTTTGTCTAACTTCTGTTTGGGGGATAATCATGCTCTAAGTTTTGGAACAGCAGCTCCCATAATTTAAGGGCTTTGGGTGATGTCATTATTTCTACACTGATTTATGGATGTTATATATAGATATATAGATATAGATTATATCCTCAGACACAATACACACATTGATGCTAATGGTAGCAATCACTGCTAAAGGCTTTAAAGTACCTTAACAACCACTGCTGCTGACTGTGCTGGTAATCGGCTAAATCAGTGGGCCAAACTAGAATAAACTTCAAGAACTTTCCATTGTTTTTAGAACACTGGCATGCACCTCCCGTGCTTCCCTCTGGACGCATGTCTCACAGTTTGAAAACCTCTGACCTTGAAGCTTGAGAGACATTGTAAGGAATTTCCTTATTTCTGAAGGACATTTGGTAGACGTGTTAGTGAGGTGGACAGACGGAAAGACCAGTTTATCACTTAGCTGGTCGCTAACTGACTGAGTACAATGCAATCCGCCTAATTAGGAACGACAGGCCCACACATACTCACACACAATTACTTTGGCCTTTTATTATACAAATCCATGAAATTCAACTGCTGAATATCACAAAAATGATACACCTACATATATGAAACCTATCAAAGCGTAGTGTGTGTGATTTAAACCACACTGCAGATTAGATGATGTATTGGAAAAAATTCCAAACATGTGCTTGAACTCGTTAAAGATGTCTGACTAATTCCCACATGTACTTAGTTTGCTTTTCCCTTCATGTTGTGTCTTTCTCTCTGTGTGTTGTTGTGTTTTTAAATGACTGGACAAACACAATGAGCTCATACCTGGAACAGTATGACAAAAGCCAGTCTTGCAGCCAGGACACACCAGAACTGTTTAGAGAACGCGTACGCGTCTGGAGACCAGGGGGGTTCCCTGTAGTCTTTGTACCTAGAACAAAACACACATTAATACAGAATCAATGCTACAAATAGAGTAACTCAAACTTCTTTTGTTCCATGCCTGTTAGAAAAAGATATCGAAATGAGCTTTGTTTGGCAACCTGTGGGTATTTCAGCAGCTCAGACAAACTTTCCTCCTCTGTTGTCGTTTTTATCCTGTGTACAGGCTGATTTACCTTTACCTGGCTAAGACCTAGCCTCATTAAAACATACTCCTCCTCCACTCCTCTTGGGACCCTTTAAACTTTATTAGGATTCCTTTCCTTTGTTTTCTTTGTAGTAAACACTCTTTATTGTGCTGGCAAAACGACAGAGCAGAAAACTCAAACCTCATGTCGAGCTAATAGCAGAGGCTTAAAATGAGGACGGACTCAAAGGGAGAGACGAGGGAGGAGAATGAGAAAGCAAGAAAGAGGAAAGGAACACAGGCAGAAGAATTTGAGGGATAAAGAGAGAGTGAATAAAAGGAAATGGAGAAAGACAAGAGAGAAAAATGACAGAAGGTTTATAGCAGACTTGTTAGATAAAACACAACTGCAGAAGAATTTATTTGACTGGGCAGGTTGAGGATGTGGTCTCATCCAGTACAACACACAATAACAGCTGTATATCTGTTTTGGTCATTAATGACAAGTCCAATTTCAGTTCAAGGTTTGATGGAGTAGAGGATCTAACACATATATATGAAAATCAATTTGCTTTAGTCTTCAGTGGTTTATTTTTAAAATTAGGTTATTTTATGGAAGAAGAAAAAAGGAACTCACTGACACTAAAACTCCCCTTTTTTGTCGCTGGCAGGCTGCTCTCATGTACAACATAAAGCCAGCTAAGTAATGCCGGTTCTTGTGTTTTACTTGTTGCTAAGTGCACTGACAAGTTTGGTGCAAATGCTGCATTAGCAGACTGAGAGGCAATAACAATGAAAACATGGTGTATTATTGTAACCTGTGGCAGGTGGACAATTTAGGCGCCATCACTGCTGCTGCTGCTAAATCTGTTGGATGCAGTGCAACAAGATAAAAAAAAACCCACATTAAACAAAGTAAAATGATGTCAAGTTTCTGCTGTCTAAAGAGCATAACACAACTGCAAACTCTAGATTTGGAAGGAGAAAAACCTTGATGCCTTGTTATTTTCTGTCTCTAAAAATGCAAAAAACAGAATAAAAACAAGGATTTTCTAATTTAGTGGATTAGCATTTATGGGCAGACATCTGGGTTGAGCATTAACACCCATACACTGACAGTTTGGATGAGCCAACTCATTGCATACATTTGTGTTCAGTAATTCCATTTATGAAGCCAAGTTGATGGAGAAGTTTGACCGAGGTGGTTCCTGTTGGATGCAGTCGCTCATAAGGAGGGCCTCATCCTCTTTGTGCTCATATTATTTTGTTTAATTTAGCTTACTTTAATGTAACTATTTGGATGTAGTCAGTCATTCACATATGGAAACAGCAAGATTCAGCCAAAATCAACTCTTTAGCAAAACACACCCGCTGTTTTGACAGCTTAAAAGCCTGCTTTACATAATCAAATTTCAAACTATTATCTCATTTAGGCTACAACTTCTGCACAATCTGAGGAGCATAAAAAGTATAAGTCCAGTAATCATGGAAGCTGCATATCTGTGAACTATGTACATGCTTTAAAGGGAAACGCCACTATGTTTAAACCTGGGCCCTATTTTTACAAATTTTGGGGGTGAAATGATTAATATTGGCATAAACAAGCACTTTTAGTGGGCATACTTTTGCGCGCATCTGTTTTTATTCAGATGGTGCGGCTTATATTCAGGTGCGCTAGTCCGGGAATTACGTTCCTCATCACGCTGGTCCTTGTACCGTTTGATGAACCACTGAATGCATTGCACATAGGCAGACATTAGCAAACACAACATACACAAGTCTGTTTCCACTATATTACGATTAGCTGCCTACTAATCATTTACACTGCATGGTCTACATGAAGAAAAGCCATGAAGAGCTTCAACTCATATGGAGTCAAAGTCATCAAGGTCCAAAGTATTGCTGACCCCAGCAGTGTCTGGAAACATTGACGTAGGACTACAATAATCTAAAGTTGTTTATATTTTTATATATATTTAAACTGTGCCTTTGTTGCCATAGTGATGATACAAGAATCTCAATCATTCCTTTTGCAAACATTCATCTTTCCGTCAATTGCAACCAGTCGTCCTGTCCCTGCAGCTGAAAAACACCCCCATAGCATGATGCTGCCACCGCCATGTTTCACTGTTGGGATTGTATTGGGCAGTTGATTAGCAGGGCCTGGTTTTCTCAACACATACCGCTTAGAATTAACACCAAAAAGTTCTATTTTGGTTTCACCAGACCAGAGAATCTTATTTCTCATAGTCTGGGAGTCCTTCATATGTTTTTTGGCAAACTCTATGCAGGCTTTCATATGTCTTGCACTGAGGAGAGCCTTTCGTTGGCCACTCTGCCATAAAGCCCCGACTGGTGAAGAGCTGCAGTGATAGTTGACTTTGTGGATTTTTCTCCCATCTCCCTACTGGATCTCTGTAGCTCAGCCACAGTGATCTTTGGGTTCTTCTTTACCTCTCTCACCAAGGCTCTTCTCCCACGATTGCTCAGTCTGGCTGGACGGCCAGGTCTAGGAAGAGTTCTGGTCGTCCCAAACTTCTTCCATTTAAGGATGATGGAGGCCACTGTGCTCTTAGGAACCTTGAGTGCTGCAGA